>APFE031466400.1:0-12671 GCA_000404065.3 Pinus taeda | reverse complement strand
TATAGAGGGCGGTGGTTTAAGGATGGCCACCAACACTGGAACGCTTAGTGCAGTTCCCGGAACTCTTCCAAAGCTGGCAAGAAGCTGGAGTCTTCTGCTAGAGGAAGTGATCCTATTGTTTTAAAGAGGGAAACCTTCAACCATAAAAGAGAGGTCTCACCTCGCATAAAAGGTAAAACTTCAACCTGAAAAGGGAAGTCTCAACCTGTGATGGTTTAAGGATGACCAACAACTCTGGAATGCTTAATGCAATTCCTGAAACTCTTCCAAAGCTAGCAAGAAGTTGAAGTCTTCTGCTAAAGGAAGTGTCCCACATTGCCAACTGAAGGCATGTTCACGGGCATCTTTGTCTCTGGCTACAACTCTGAAACTGGTGCGGCAGGTTGTGGCTCAGGCTCGCTTGATGTGCCTTTGAAGCTTGTAGATGACCATTATTTCCCCCCCTATCAGATACAAGGTGAGATGATGGTGAAAACTCAACTGCAAGATAGTTCAATATTCTAGAACAAGTTCTGACATGTGTTTGGAATATCTTCTTGGCTGTTGATTCCCATTGCCAAGAAGCGATCCATCCAAGATGAATCTTTGTTCTTGCAAGACGTTTGTTGCTGAAGCATCTGTTTGAAGAATGACTGGTTTTATGACAGTGCTTACATGGATGAAGATAAAAACAATGATCTTTCATATGGCCAACTCGATCACAGTGTTGGCATTTCACGATCTGTTGTTGTTGTTGCTGTGGAAGAGGGGCAGAGTCTGGAATAATTGAAGTTGAACTGTCATAAGGAGTAGGTGAACTGTCATGAATGAATCCAGCACTCTGAAACTGAATGGGCTTGGCGTAGTCTGGAATATGAAAGAACAAGTCCTTATCATATCCAAGACCGGTTCTGTGCTTGTTGTGGACAAGCTGCTCCGAAGGTCTGATGATGGGCTTGGGAAGAGCAGACTGAGTTTCTGCATCTGCATGTACAACTGTTGCTTTATTTGAATGAACTGTAACATTATTTTCTTGCTATTTATGGGAGTCTGTTTCAATCTTCTGAACAGAAACAGGTTCAGAATGATGACTCCATTGCTATAGTTCTTCTTGCTGTAGCTTTGTTTCCAGCTGCAAAAACTCAATATTTTCCTTTGCATTTTGTAGACATGTCTGAATTTTCGAGAGAGATCCTATGCTGATTGTAATGTGTCATCAACAGTAGATTGTATAAGAGTTTTCATGAACTCTAATACTTCACTAATTTTGGCCATTTTCCTTCAAAACTGCGTATGTTGACCCTTTTTTTTATGGATATTTTTTGATCATGACAACAACCAATATTTCACTCAATATACAATGGAGAGGACAATACTGACATCAAAGATAAGTAATCTCAGCTCACAACACTTTATGGACTCCCTACCATAGTGACAAATAGTTTTTGACACCAAACCCTCTCAACAATGTCTTAGCGCAATGTCGGAATGATAAAACAATTACATAGCCTTTACAATAATATAATGCATGAGTAAATTTAGCTATCTTCTAAGAAAAGGATGAGAATACACGAGCCTGGAATGATTTCAATCGAAATTTCACACAATGAGGGATTCCAGTTTTGTAATCTTGAAAAGATCCCAGACTGTTGAATGTTGGACCTGCTTGCCACAACAATTGCAACCTCGTGAATGAATGATTGTTGTGCCTCTGATTCTTCTTCAACACTCCTTACAATTACACATATAGATCACACTTTCTAGCAGAGGCAACTTGCCCAGTCTTCAAGATTAGAAATCTCATCCAATTACGTGTCCCTTCCAATGACTTCCTGGCTCCTAAACTTTACGCACAAATGAAAACGCATTCAATACCAAGAGAATGCAGGTGTTGTATATACCAAATTAGTTCAACGCATACACCAAATTTTTTTTTGTATTCACCAAAACTCTTCTCAGCTAGATCAAAAAATAATACCAATGAGCACCTGAAAACTGCCAAAGCTTATCATTCAAATGATTTTAAATGATTTGTAGAAAACCGAAGAGCACTGTATGATTCGGGCGCCATTGCTTACTCCGTCGCTCGTATTGGGCGGCATGTGGTTTTTCACTCGACTCGTCGTCTAGGCAGCTTCAGCCCCAATTACTCGAGCGATGCAAAAATGTAACCGTTCATATTCCCCAAATTCTATTTGTAGTCAGATTATTTTGCCATCAAGATAGCGTCCCAACTGCTTTCATGATGAACAGGTATGGAGGCACTAGGTGTTAGTACCTTTGATACCACGTATCAACGATAAAACCGTAGTAACGTAGCTGAAATATTCATTTCTATGTAAGAAAAAGCCGGTGCACAAGGTCAAATCCGCTTCGAACAACGAAATTTTACAGTTCCACCTCATTTTCTGGTATGGGCTCCCGTCACATCTCAGAAATTCGAGCTCCAGTATTCATAGAGGGCCGCCTAGCCACAAAAGCCACAACGACGGACTGGGGTGATGCTCCTGAGGATGTGTTGGACGCTCTGCTGGAAATGAGAAGCGATGTTTTTCTTTTTTTACTCCCACTGATATCAAAAGCTACCTAGCTGATATATTTGGGGTGGGAACGGACACCACTGCGAATACAATGGAGTGGGCGATGGCAGAACTATTCCTCTATGATCCTTTTGGTGCCACAACAATTCAAACAAGCAACAACACCAAACTCGCCTTCCTCTGTGGCTATTAGGCCAAGAGATCGAATCCCGTCATTTCGTTTGATAAGAATGAAGAAGAGAACACATACACAACAGTCCCTACAACCTAGGAGCTCCAGCAGCAACGACAACATGCAATTCCGGTGAGCGAGTTCACATGGAAAACAACAGAACAGGCAAGACACCAGACCAATTAACGACAGAAATTATCAGATTTCATGTATCATAGCTATAAATCAATATTCGCAATCTCATGGATTCTCTGGAGCAATATTATCCCACAAAAGCCTCCCCTCTATGAAGGAGGTCAAGGAATTGGTCAGTTTTCTCATCCATCAACTCGACCCTGCATGGGGGGAGTTGGGCAATATGGAAGAACTCATTTGCAATCCGGAGAAAATGAAACGAGCCCAGGCCGAGTTGGACGAAGTGGTTGAATGCAGCAAAAGGGTTCAAGAAAGTGTCATTGACCGTCTTCCTTATTTCCGGACAATAATTTTCCAACAGAACTAGTCCAATTCAATCCTTTCCAAAATTTCGGGAGAGCTGGCGTTGATAATAAAATATATAAAAGATAATTTTAAGGGATGCGATGTTCTGAGGAAACCATATGTCATTCAAGGCCATGTTGATGACTGAGTGGCGGATGCAAGGTATCCATAATTGAAACTTATGTCAAGAATAGCAAAATGCCTACAACTCCTAATCCAATTAGACTGCAGTTAGGGTTTAACTATTGGAATGGTCCCTATTTTTCTGGATAGGAGCGTTATGAAGGAGTAACGCACTATGATAGCCAGACAACGAATTTTGCAGAGGAAATAACACTGACAATGAAGAAAACACTAACAATTCAACACAGAAAATTCAGGCTCTGATTCCATATCTGAATGGAAGAACCAACAAAGGGCGAATTAAGGGAGTGTTATGGGCAGCGAGCAGAAATGACATAACTAAAAAAAAATGGTTCATATGGAAATTCAGCTGGAATGTAGCTTAGAAGTGAAAGACTGAAATGCAAAGAAAAGACCACAAAATTAGTGGTTCAGATTTGAACAGTGCCAGAATTGGCCGCTCTGATACCATGTTAAGCACACATGGACAACTAGAGATATGAAAGATAAAACATGCAATACAATTTTATTAACAATTTGATACACATTTATAGTACAATATGGTGACCGTTGGGATTCACATCCCAAGGTCTCTTGGATTGCTTTTGTCCATTCGACTTCCACACTAACCCATTAAGGATTAGGTGTCCAACATAATTGAATGGCACAACAGAGCCAACGACCTAGACCCAATGGGGCAGCAGCTGCATACATACCACAACGCTTCTGTCACAGTGCTTGTTAACCCTTCATGACGCTGTGTAGTCACTTTTTCTTTGTTGCTTTTGCTGTAATCTATATATAGTCTTTTAAGATTGTAGTTATTTGTTAAATGTAAGCCCTGAGAGGCCGACACAGACGCCAAAGGTCACCGTAGAGTTGGGCATGTAATATCATCATTAGGTTGCGTGGTGTCGGAGCAGAAGGATTTGAAATTCAAGTTTTGTTTTGATTTAGATTACATGCCTTTTGTAATGTACCTCTAAATTGGCAAATGGGTGGTTGATTTCGACAAATGTGTGGATGGTTTTGATGATCGATTTGGCACATGGTTTTGCAATTCAATTAAACATAGGATTTATTTGATTCTTTGCAATTCAATTAAAGTTCAAAGGATTTATTCGATGCTTTTGCAATTCAATTGAACTGTAGAGGATTTATTTGATGGTTTTGCGATTCAATTGAATTAAACAGTGGAGGATTTATTTAATGGTTTTTGTTTTCGCTTCGATTTACAAGAAGCAATCGACCAGTGCGCCCTACGTTTCCATCACCTTGTGGGACAGGGAATGTGCGCCGTAACAAGGTTGATGTGACAGGTTATCAATTCATTTCGAGTACCAAATTTACATTGCTTCCAATTTTGGTTTAAAGGAAGCACGCCTATTTCGCTGCAAATAAGAGGAATGTTTCGTTTAATGGCATGGGTGTTATATGTTAATTTCAATTTTCCAATGAATTAAATATTTTGGGGTTTGACATGTCAGAGAAAAGAAAACACCAATTCGTAGAATGTTATACTGATTAGGTAATTGATTTTACACTGAAAGTAATTAATATTTTTTTAACAAAATAAACCAACAACGTGAAGTTATTTTAAAATTTTGTAAATGTATCAGGTTAATTCATTTTTTGATTTTAAAGGTTTTATTTATTATAGAATATCTCATTATTGCTATTTTTCTTTTCTTTAAAATTGAATGACCCGCACTTTCTTTCTTTTTTCCTGAAAAATTTAATTGTCCATCAAATTGAATTACACTTTCTTTCTTTCGTTCCTTTTCCTGAAAACTTAATATGCACATCTTTATCTTAATTCCTACTTTTTATTGTTTGGATTTACAAGTAATTGATTTATGCAATTTATTTTCTTTGGTTGCTTTCAAAGGACCAGATCCCACAATTTACAGTTATGTATGGAGATCATGCAGAGGGACGTTCAGTTGCTAGAGATTAATGTACTATATACGACTAACAACCATGACCAAACTTTCAGTTTCAGTGTACTATGTACTATATACAGCCAACAACCCATGACCAAACTTTAGTTGTTCAAGAAAACGAAAAGCTTGCAGCCGAGCATGAGGAGGATCGATCTACGAATCAATTAGTTAAAGTAAGTAATTAAAGTTTTCTTAGTTTTATGCAGATGCACAGAAATAGCTTCCTTCCGGTACTTCTTTTTTACATTGAATTTATCAAACCCAACCCACCCATAATTTTTCTTATTTTCATTTTAGCAAAAGGTAGGATTAATTTAACTTGGGCTAAGAATTTATCCCTGCACTAACATACTAGTAGACCTCTTGATTGATTGTTTGCATCAATGGCTAGATTTTGGGATCCTTTCCAATATTTGGAGATAATAGAGGAGATGTTTTCCTCAGAGAAGATGTGCCTTAAGAAGCCTTTTCTTACCTAAACAATTTAAGTCTCTCATGTTTCATGAGATGATTTTCATTGAGTGGAAGGGGGAGTTGAGGCAAAGTCCTATATTATTATATAATTCTGTTTGAATTAACCAAGTTCATCTGATTCTTGCAAGAGTTGCTTGTTCCTACACCTGCGTCTATGCCTATCTTCTTTGAAGGGTTTATGCTAGTCTCTAAGGTTTTAAAGATTGTTGGGAGACTAGCTGGAATGTACCCATTCTAAGTGCAACTTGGTTTTAACTTTGAGGAGTGCTCTCTTTAAGATTCAGACATGATGTTTAGGAATGGCCTTAGGATCGTTGTTCTCCCAATAGGTTACCATTGCTTGCAAATCTAGAGAATCTAGTTCCATATCCTCAGCTCCATATGGAATAACTTGAGAGAGAACCTATGTCATTGAGATATTAGGGTTGGTAGGAAACACTAATTGGTGGGGACCAGAAGGGATAAAGGAGCTTGTAGACACAGTTGAGTCCTCTTGGTGTGATCTAATAGTGGCTATGGCTAGATCTGGTTGAGAAGGCACTTTTGTCATAGGAGATGCATTAGAGGATGTGCTAGTGAGGGCTTCAAAGCTGTTAGAGGTTTGATGTATTGGATTAGTTTCAGAAGCAGTTGAAGCCTTTGTATGCTTGCGAATGGAATTGATTGGAGTGAATCCTTCTAGAACATAGTGGCTCCTTAGGTTGTTGCGTTGTTGCGATGTGAAAAGGGCGTTATTTGAAGAGATGACCATAATCATGGCAACATTAACAATGAAAGGGGATGTACATAGTCTAGCAGCTGTTGCTAGAGCTTGTCCTTGAAATAGAGATCAGTGTAGGCTGGGAGAGGCTAAGAGATATCCATGTAGACAGATATCCATGCATAAGATATATATGCTCCTCAGTTGGTGAGTACTAAAGATTTGAAAAAGTGATCAAGAGTGTTGTTTATACCCTCTATGGTGTTTTCCTCCCAAAATTCTCTTGTTTGAGATTATCGCCTCATCCAAACTAGGACCACCGTAAATATTTTTTTATATGGGAAAAATCATTTATTCCATAAATAGAAACAAAGTGTGCCAAATTGAAGAAATATGGACCACCTTCAAATACCCACGAGTGGTCCTCAAGATCGCAGTGAAGAAAACATTGGTCCCTAATTCTAAATTTTTTGTTCCAACATCGCCAGGTACTAATATCAAGTTTATTTCAATTAAGTACTATTCTAAATATATCTGGTAATTTTCCTGTAGTCACTTATGTTCTATCACATTTTCTGATGTTTCTTCTAATGGCTTTAGTAAACCACCAAACCTTAATATAGTGATTGAGGCTACCACTATAGACAACATACTCCATCCCTACATTCATTGCTGTGATCGCCTTCACAGGCCGGCAATGGCCCTCTAAAATTAGAAAACACGAATGGGCAACAACGTTATTCTCTAGACTTAGTCCTTTCTTCCAAACTCTTGTCGTATCTGCAGAGCCACTACAGAGTAAATCGGTTATGGAAGCCAAGCATAGAATGGCTCCCTTATGGCCCCTAAGTATCCCAGACACCTGAATGTGCTCAACACTCTTAGTAATAACCCTTTTCCAAGCTATAACAGACCGGTCACAAACCCCAAAGTAGAGAATCGATCCATCTGCACTTAGAGCAAGAGCATTGACAGCCGATTTATGCTTATGTAAAGTCGTTACAAAACTATGTTTCCTTGCGCATGGCGCTTTTGCCCAAACCTTTCTCTTGGAATCAGCAGAGGCCGTGTATAGAGCTCCTTCCGAGGAAAGCAGAAGTGCATTTATGGCATCATCGTGAGTTCTGAAGGATTCCATGCAATGAAAATCTGGGGTTCTCCACACTTTATGTTCTTTCCCATGAAGTGGAGTAATTACCTATATGCGATGTCATTGTTGTTACCCCAAACTGCTCCACAAACACCTTCAGTACCAGCTGCTTGCTTCCTGAGTTCATCAATTGCTGTTACCCTGACCTTCGATTTCTACAGCGAACCTCATGCCAAATTGGAAGCCAGGTAGTTGCGAAACCTGCTAATTTCTTGATCTTTTCAAATCCGCTCTAAGGGCTTGCTTTAGGCTGTTGTTAAGAGATGGGGGAATTCATTCATTCCGTTGATCAAACTTGGGCACTCGATTCAACTTGCATAGCTGGATTAATGCTATGGGAGAACTGAACCACCGCTCGCTCGGTCAGATGCACAAACTGCTTTCGCATCGAACTCGCGGCACACGTCCGCCTCATGCGATGGCTCACCATCATGAAGGCCACGTGTTGCTTGTTGTTTTTTCAAATTATTTTATATAATGTTTATAATATAGAGTAAGGTTTTTAGTAAGTTAAAAACTGAATTATATTGAGTGTTTTTTCCCTTATAGTGTGGTGTTTGTATGTATGCTCTCTATGTGATATTTTTTTCAATATAAAAAATAAAATAAAAAACAAAAAAAAATCCCTAAACTTTGCAGCATATGGTGTGGTGTTTTCATTTCTTCTTTCTATGTAATTTTTTTAATATCAAAAATGAAAAAACAAAAAAATATCAATATAGTAAAAGGTTCACAATTTAAATTTAAAAAAAAAATTCAGTAAAACTAAAAAGTAGTCAAAATCTCTTTAATAAATAAATATCGGAAATAATCCCATCTCTATTTTCCAAATTTATTCCTTACTATTTATGACCGTCCTTGGCCATTGTCGTCAATATGTGTAAATTCTTGTGAGAAGAAGGCAGAGAAGAAGTGAGTCCTACTATTAAAGAGGAAGAACTGGTTATGAATATTTTGAGACTCTGTGCATGTATTTTTTCCATACAATTATTGTGAATGGATATAATCGCTTTGCATTACATATAAAGTCGAAATGCATGAACCGCTAATTCTCAAAATATAGAAATAAAATTTTGAAGACCGTTCAACGCAAGAGACAAGTGAGTATTGCAATAAATTACTTGTCCACGTTAAAAATATTCAGCCAACGTTCACTGGAAGAGACTAAGTTTTATCAAATCATATATAGGTATAGTGGTCCACATGTTAAACTTGGATTCTTCATGTAGTTGCGGCATCGAGCCTCCGGATTCTGCGGATGGCAATCACATTTTTGAAGATAGCAAAATTTGGGTATGTATTTCACTTATACGAGGAAAGCAATACATATTGAAAGTTTGAGCATGTCAATAATTGTAAAAATTTCTTACGTGGAGGGCAATACATGTTGAAAATCTGAACATGTCAATAATTGCACAAATTTCTTACGTGGAGGGCAATACATATTGAAATTCATGTCAATAATTGCACAAATTTATTTAAATTATGGTAATGTAAAGTTCACATATATTTGTCTAAATTTTATTAAGATTAGGTTTGGTCTGATGTGTACTATTGGAATATTATATATCATTAAGATATTAAATTGCTGGGAAAATAATGTGTACTTTTATGTCTAGGGTAAAGATGTTATTTCAAAACACATGTTATTATACCTGCTGTCCCAGATATTCTACATTAGTTTTTATACTAATTACTTATTATTTGGGTTAAATCACAAAGCGTTTGTATTGTGTTGTTAAGTGTGAATATTTAAGTGTATCTCCTTGGGCTGAACTAGTGTTGTTTGTAAAGAAGAAACATGGTACTCTCAATTTGTGCATTGATTATAGGCAGTTGAACAAAGTGAGTATCAAGTAGATGTATCCATTACCTTATATTGATGATTTGTTTGATATGTTGAAGGGAGCAATAATATTTTTGAAGATTGACCTAAGATTAGGATATCATCAAGTGTGCAACAAAGAATAAGACATCTACAATATTGCATTGCGTACAAGGTATGGGCACTATGAGTTTGTAGTGGTTCCTTTCGGTCTTACCAATGCTAAAACCACCTTCATGTGTTTGATCAATAGTGTGTTGCGCCCTTACGTGGATAATTTTTTGATAGTATTTCTTGATGATATATTGGTATATTCAAAGAATGAGGAGGAGCATACAAAGCACTTGAAAGGGGTATTGAGAGAGGATAAGTCATATGCCAAGCTCAACATGTGTAGTTTATTTCAGAGTTAGATTCAATATTTGGGACATGTTGTTTCAAAGGAGGGGTAGCAATGGATTTGAAAAAAATTAAGGCTATCACAGAGTGGCCAACCTTGAAGAATGTGGATGAGGTCAGATCATTCGTGCGATAAGAAGGTTACTACAGGAGTTTCATCCAGAACTTCTCCAAGATTGGCAATGGAATATTGAGTGTGCAACTAGTTTTGATTAGTTGAAATAGTTGCTTACCAATGCTTTGGTTTTGAAGATTGCTTATCCTAATTAGGAGTTTGTGGTTTTAACAAAATATTACAAAGAAGGACTTGGTGGAGTGCTGATACTCAAAGGGTTGGTGGTTTCCTATGAATCATGGAAGTTGAATGAGCATGAGCATAATTATGTGACTCATGATATTGAGTTGGAAGCTATCATTCATGCATTGAATGTGGAGACATTATCTTCTTGGCAGGACAAACATTTTGATGAGTGGTCATAGTGTACTAAGGTACTTGTTTGAACAACCCAATCTGAATGAAAGGAATGCTAGATGGTTTTCTACCCTTGGTGAGTTTGATTTTTAGATCAAGTATATCAAAGGAAAGGAGAACAAGGTTGCAAATGTTCTCAATAAGAGAGTGCAGGTGAGTCATATTTTAGCTCTGATCTCTTATGGGACAGATTTACAGGAGTGGATCTTATAGGCATGGAAACATGATGACAATTACCAACAACTAAAGTAGATATTGTAGCTACAAGGTGATAAGGATGAGGAGTATCACTTGAGAGTAGATGGCTTGGTCAGATTTAGGAGTAGGATCTATGTGCCTAATAGTAGTTAATTGAAGAAGCTTATCTTGAGAGAGTTTCATGTCAGGCCATATTCATGCCACACAAAATACTAGAAGACTTTGACAACTATCAAGAAGTTCTACTATTGGCCAAATTTGAAGAAAGAGGTGGCTAAGTTGTTGCTAAGTGATTTGACTTTTAACATGTGAAAGTTGAATGCAAGCATTTAGCTCATTTGTTGAAGCCTATTTTGATTCCGGAATGGAAATGGGAGGTCATTTCCATGGAATTCATTACAGGGTTTGCAAGGAAATCAAGACAACACAATTCCATCATGGTTGTGGTTGATAGGTTGAGTAAAATAGCTCACTTCATTCTAGTGAATTCTACTAATTCAACTAGTGAAGTGGCTCAAATATTCATTAAGGAAATAGTGAGGTTGCATGGAGTTTCCAAGAAGATTATATCAGATAGGGATGCAAAGTTCACTTCTAGGTTTTGTAAGGAGTTGTTTGCAAGCTTGGGGATAGAGTTAGCCTTCAATATATATTATCATCTATAGACAGATGGATATGAAGAGAGGATTAATAGGATTATTGAGGATGTATGTTATGCATTAGCAAAGGAAGTGGGAGAAGTATCTTCCACTGGTGGGTTTTTCTTATCATAATGGGTATGAGGAATGCTTCAAGATGAGTCCAGTTGAGGCTCTCTATGGGAGTTATTGTAATATGTTGACACTAATTCCGAAACGGATGGTGTGAATGGACAGTATCCAGAGATGAACTGATCTGTCTCATTTGTATATATAAATATAGGTTACCTAATGAATATGAATATCAGTTTTCTCTCGCTTATTAAGCCTGGAGTTACCCTGGCCTGACATGGTATCAGAGCACAGGTCCCAGAATAATTGTAACTCCTGACTGCTCAGTCTCTGACATAACTGAAGACTGTAGACTGCCTTCATTGAAAGGTCTGCCGCTGCCTTCCTGCCGCTGCCTTCATTGAAACGTATGACTGAAGACTGCATACCTGTTGGGTTTCTTCTGACAATCTGAAGACGTAACGCCGCTGTCCCTCTTACATTACCAATCCAAGAGGTAACGCACTGCCTTTTTTTTAATGGTTAAAGTCGAAGAACCGTTTGCACAGTTTTTCATTAGAGAGGCTCCCGTCTGCATGTTATTGACTGTTTATATCCGCCTGAGAGGCTCTCGCACCGGCCTGTGAGGAACCCAACCATTCTTTATGCATGTGAGGAACCCTAGGTCTGTGTTTGTCGAGACGTGTGTGCCGCTTGTAGCAAACTGTGGTCACGGTGACGCCGCCATTGAACACCGAGTACTGGTCTTGGTGTGGCCGAGAGGAAAAGTTTGAACTAGCACCGCCTTGATTTTTTTTTGAATCCTCGCCTTTCCTACGTGCTTGCTGGTGCTGGTGCGTTTGCCGGTTCTGGAGTTATCCAACGGTGCAGGTGCGGTGAGCGTGGATTGTTCCACTGTCTGGAATTGCCATTGTGCCTGATGCGTTTGCCGAGTCTGGAATTGCCATTGTGCTGGAGGGTGCTGGTCGTTGGTGATATAAAACAGTGTTTTAATTAAAAGAAAATCGATGATGATGTAAACATGTTTTTTTTTTAAATCGATTGTGATGAAAACAGTTTTAAAAAAAAAAATCGATGGTGTAATAAAACAGTTTTTTTGAAATCGATGGTCTGAAGATTGCTGAAGAAAGACACCCATTTGTAAAACGTATAATACAGTGATTGTGTGAGAATTGATGGTGTGAAGATTGTTGAAGATTATTAAGAAGATTGATTTCATTTTATTTGCATTCATGACCACTATATGAAGTCCTGTGATACATATAGCAGAACTTTCAATATTGGTGAAGCGCTCTTTTCCAGTAGCAGAACTTTGAATATTGGGGTTATATATTACAGTGAAACGCTCTTTTGCAGAAATATATGGAGATAGCAGAATTTTTTTTTTTTTTTGATATATATGAGCTGAGATATATATGGAGATAGCAGAATTTTAAATGACATGAGCTGAGATATATATATGGTGATTTAAAGCAGAGTTTTGAAGTGTAAAAGGTGATATAAAGT
>APFE031466388.1:0-29494 GCA_000404065.3 Pinus taeda | reverse complement strand
AATCTTCCATGTGAAAATGACGAAGAATATCACAAGCATACTTGGACTGGGAAGGGGAAATACCCTCCTTGGATTGCAAGACTTGAAGACCGAGAAAATAGTGTAAGTGTCCTAAGTCTGTCATTTCAAATTTCTTTTTAAGGCTGGATTTCACATGGTTTATAAGGTTGGGATCACTACCAGTAAGAATAAGATCATCAACATAAAGAACAAGGATGATAAGAGAGTTGCCCACTTTCTTGGTGTAGACAGTATTGTCAGAATAACACCTAGAAAAAGCCAGATTCTAAAAGAAAGCTATCCATTTTGGAATACCAAGCCCGAGGAGCTTGCTTGAGACCATAAAGAGATTTCTTAAGTTGACATACAAGGCTGGAGTCTGTTTGGATTGGGTTGTTCCATATTAGATTTCTTCATGCAAGTCCCCATGCAAGAAGGCAGATTTAACATCCATCTGATGGACTTCCCATTTTAAAGAGGCAGCAAGGGAAAGAACAAGGCGGATAGAGTTCATTTTGGCAATAGGGGAGAAGGTTTCAGTGTAGTCAATGCCTTCAACCTGTGAAAAGCCCTTAGCAACAAGACGAGCTTTATGTTTATCAACTTTCCCATCTGGTCCATACTTGGTTCTGTAAACCCATTTACATCTAACAAGTTTGCGTCCCTTTGGTAGAGGAACAAGATCCCATGTATCATTTGCCAACAATGAATGATATTCTTCATTCATAGCTGCTTCCCAATGTGGATGGCCTGAAGCTTCTGCAAAAGTGTCAGGATCATGATTTACTGGAGCTTGAGCCAGTAAAGAAGAGGCTCTTTCAAACTGAGAACGTGTACGTCGCTGATCTGTAGGATCACCGGCAAGATCACCTGCTGCATCCCGAGTAGCACAGACCCATCTTGGAAGTTGAGGATCCTGAGAAGGTGGGGGGGGATTGTCATCCTCACTTTCATCATCTGAAGAAGAAATGTTTTCAAAAGTAGAAGAGATAGGAAGAGGTGGCACATCCGCCGGACTAGGCTCGCAGGCCGATTTATTTTCATCAAATTTTACATCTCTTCTAATGATAACATTTTTGGACTTAAATGGAATAAGTCTATAACCTTTTACATCTTCAGAATATCCAACAAAAGTACATTTCTCACTCTTAGGTTCTAAAGCTTTATGCTTTTCATCTGGAATATGGGCCCATGCTTCACTTCCAAAAACACGAAAGTGACTTACATCTGGTTTAATGGAACTCCAAGCTTCTTCTGGAGTGATATTCTTTAGAACCTTAGTAGGAGTGCGATTTATTATATAATTTGCACAATTAATTGCTTTGGCCCAAAAACTAAGACTGAGTCCTTTAGATTGCAGCATACAATTAGCCATTTCCTTTAAGGTGCGGTTTTTCCTTTCAGCTACACCATTTTGTTGTGGAGTGTATGGAACAGTATGTTGCATTTGAATTCCATTTTCGGTGCAAAAGTTGATGAATGTGTTTTTACATATTCTCCACCATTATCAGTTCTTAGCTTAAGAATTTGATGTCCAGATTGTTTTTCAACAAAGGCTTTGAAGGCCAAAAAGTGTTAAATACTTCGCTCTTGAGTTTTAAGAAGTATACCCAAGTGCGTCTGGAGAAATCATCAATGAAAGTTAAGAAATACTTGCAGCCAGAGAATGAAGCAACAGGAAGTGAACCACATAAATCACTGTGCACAAGCTGTAAAGGGGCTGAGGCGTGCCAAGAGGCACGTTTTTCAAAACTGTCCCGATGATGTTTTCCGAGTACACATCCGGAACAAACACCATCTCTGCAAATACCTTAGGAAGACCTGTCACCATATTTTCTTTACATAGATGCTGAAGGGAGCGATAGTTTAAGTGACCAAATCGCTCATGCCAAAGTTTGCTCACTTCATCATTATGAGCAACAAATACTGAGGGAAGATTTGATGACCCAAAGTTGTGAAACTTATACAACCTTGTGGAATCATCAGCAATACCAGTAGCTAGAATCTGTTTAGGATCTCTTAGATCCTTGATTACAACATCATGAGGTGAAAATTCAACAATTTTACCTTCACCTGAATGAGTTATCTGATATACAGATAGAAGGTTGTTGGATAAGGTTGGAACACATAATACATCATTAAACTGACCATTCTCTAGATGAACAGTTCCAGTCCCTACAACACTAAGAGATCTATCATCACCAACATATATATTTTTGGTATTACAATCATTTAAAGAAGAAAACATGGATTTTTTTTTGGCCATGTGATAAGAAGCTCTAGAATCAATGAGCCACTCATGAGAATGAGATAAGAAGATACATTTAGTGCATAACCAGACCGAGATGCTTGACAACCACATGCAAAGAGTACTATTCTTGAAGATGAAGTTGAAGTTGAAGAGTGCTCCAAATGGATGTTATGCTTTTTCATTGTTTCTTCCAAGTCTTCCGTCTTCTTAAAGCATTTGGATTCTAAGTGGCCATCTCGATTATAAAAGTTGCAATGTTTATCAGTCTTCTTCCCTTTGTTTTTATTTGCCTTATCATTTTGTTGAATTGGTTTTTCATTTTGAGACTGAAAGTGCTTAGGACCCTTGGTTGGTTTATGACCATTCTTTTAGGATGCTGCTTCTTAGGATTCTTTGAACTTGGTTGCTGCTGGGCGGCTAAGGCTTTCTTAGAAGAGTTTCCAAGATTAGGAAGATCAATATGTAAGAGTTTTTCTTGTTCTCTTATTAAAGAATCACGAAAGGCATCAAAAGAGGGGGACTTATAGTCTTGTCCTTGAGAAATAAAGGCTTTTTTAGTATAATGGAAGGTGGAAACAAACACAGAGTAGGCTGGTCCCAACTTAGTAATAATGGAGTAGATAAGTCTACCATCTTCTTTCTTAACCTTAACACCTTCCATGAGAAGTCTAAGGGTCTTGAACTTGGATAAAAAATCTTCATTGGAAAAAAAATTATTTGGGTCCAACGTAAGCAACTCATTTTCGAGTTGATGGGCTCTAATTTCATTTTTAATTCCAAAAACTTTATTGAGCTGTTTCATTGCTTCATCAGGGGTATCAAGTTCTGCGATATGGAATCTAAGGTCTGGAGAAATAGGCATCCCTATCAACCCACGTGCTTGATCTTGCTTATTTTCCCATTTGACTGCCTTATCTTCATCATCTTTAGGTTTAGATTCTTGGTCTGAGGCTATTCTAGAAACACCTTTACTTCTAAGTAAATCTTCCATGGAGGACACCCATTGGAAGTAGTTGGTGTTGTCAAGAATAACTTGGCATGGAATTTCCATTTTAACAGAAACTGAAACTGTAGATGCTGAAACTAAGTGTTCCAATGGAAAGATCTCGAAAAATTAGGTCGATTAAAAAAAACGGCTCTGAAAACGGCTTCCGGATGAAGAAGTTATGGCTTTTTGAAGCAAAATTGTTGAAGATGCTGATGAAGTACATGAATGTGCGGAAGTGAATGATAATGTTATATTTAAAAGAAATCCCTCCTCTTTCCAAACTTAATCTAATTAGCTCACTTTAAATATATATATATATATATATATATATGACCCACTTTTATAAATAAGTGAAAGTCACTTTTACAATAGTACTTTATGAGCTACCCACTAAATTGTAATTTAAATAAAAGATAAAGAGACTTTAGAATTATAAGCGACTCACTTTTTATAATGGGTGAGAACACTTTTACATAAAGTAACTTTAAAACATAAGTTACATGTGCTTTTTGAAGAAGTAATTCAACAAAAAGAAAGACTTGAACCCAAGATCTCTATTCTCATAAAGTAACTTTGGACCAAGTGAGCTAGTTTAAAAAGTTAGTAATTTTTGGAAAAGAGGAAGGTTTTTTTTTAGTCACTAAAGCTTTGGAGTGCGTGCTTACTTGAGAAAGTCCCTTTTGCCCACAAAACAAAAACACACAACACAAAACGGACATGCAAAAAAAACCAAACCTTATGACCTGAAGTTAGATTTCGCCGAAAACTGAATATTTTTCTCAATGTTTCTGATTTTCCGAGATCACACTAAGGCGCGGCGGAAAAGAGCATACACATGAGAAAAATCCTTCCTTTCTATTTCTGATTTGCCTAGATCGCACAGAGTCGCGAGGCAAAGAGCATATGCATAAATGAAAGGTATAGATCCGGTAATAAAAAACAGAGAGATAAATAAACCGAAATAAACCGAGAGATAAATAACTAAAACTGCAAATAAACATTGATACCTCCAGATCTTAAAAATGACGTAGCTAGGGCTACCAAAAACCTTTTCGCGTGAAACTAAAGGGGTTCCTTGCTGGAAGAGATGCTTCTAACACAATAGAGCAGTCCTCTCGGCCCGAAAGCGGTCAGAAACGGATAGATCTAGGAAACGACAGTCGGATGTAGTTGTACCTGATTCAGATTTGGATCACCAATTGGATGTGGCCCTCAAATAGCTCTGATACCATGTAGGAATTTACAGGGTAAGTTCCTTAGATAGAACACCAAGGGACATCGCTCACAAACAGATCACAGATCAGTACACTAGTATTCTTGACGTGGTTAAAACCCTCAAAGGGGGAAACAATCCACGGCCTGAGCCAACACGGCCACTTCAGACAATTTATTAATGTAAAAGAAAGAAAATTTACATAAGCTTCTCTCATGAACGACCACCTTACAAATGACCCTCCATGCTCTTTAAATAGAGATCATGGACCAATCGGGTGTTAAGCTACGGATCAAGCGTCAGTAATACCGATGAGAGAATGAACTGTCGGATCACTTCATGTCTAGAACATATCATGACCGTTGGATTTTAATTACAAAAGTACATAGTAAAGAAACACACTTTACTTAACTCTACACTAGACCAAGTTATAATTAACTATTTCCTATGTGTCGGAATATCCTAACAAATTTTTAATTATTAAAAAATCCTACTTAGACCTAGTCAAATTCCACGAAATTTCAAAGATGACATATCATGGTAATAGACATTGACTCTAGACACTAAGATGCATTAGGGGCTCAACCTTCAAGTCGTCACCCCGACTTTGGGGTAATGTAGTGAGTGAGAAAACCTACAAAATTATTCGCCGTTGAAAAACAGGAATAATTAACCAAGTAAAAAAAACACTCCAAGGTGTACTCGCTTGCTGATCGAGTCCCAACGCCCTAGGCCTGTTACATGGCCTTATTAATCATGTTGGTGACATTTATACAATATCCCCATAGGGCTGCAGAATCTGAGAACTGAAGAAGAACATGATAAGAAGAAAAAGTAGAGTTTAAAAACTCTGGTAATCTGATGATATCTGATGGTACAAGTGTCTTTTGGTACATCTTTGGGCATGGAGTCTTTAGATAGTCATCAAGTGCCGCTCCAGTGGTCAACAGGTGCAACTCTATTTCAAGTTATTTTGTAATATCCCAAATGAGATATTTTGCAGAAAACTAATTCAACCAAAATTTAACGATAAAATCACCATTCAATTTACAGAAGATTGCCATGTAAAATAAAACAATAGAATGCATGCAATTCATTCAGACAATGAACAGAAATAATCTCAACTTTATTATAATATATAAACTGGGGTTTTACATGTTGAAATAACAGAATAGCTGATATAGCTGAGATAGAACTGGCCCCAAGGATCTGCTCCAATGCTGCACGAGCCCTCCACCAAAGTTGTACTGAACTGCCACTGCTAGGCTCTCCTATGAATTCTGGATGAATTCACCTAGGCAGATGGGTACTTGCCCAATCTCACTAGATCAGTGTTGCAGGAAATGTGCCCCCCCCCGGATCAAAAGCCTGATCCGCGATTTTTACGGATCCGTGGGTGATCCGCCCTCCGAAACTTGGATCAGGCTGAAAAATGCGGTTCCTGCCATTTCGGAACCTTACGGCCCAATCCGCGTTTCGGTTTTTTCCAATCCCTATTTCAGTTTTCCGGATCCGTGTCTCAGTTTTTCCGAAACTTGTTTCGGTTTTTTCTGAAACGCAGTTCATACGGAGATAATTGAGCAAGTATATACTTAGCACTGGTCCATTTGGGAGAATGCATGCAATTAGCGATTCCAGGATGATGATGATCGACTTGAGATGCCACCCCCATCTGGTCCCTTGGTTCCTAGGTTCCATGGTTCAACACCAACAACAGGGGGTTCGTCTTCATCAGTTTTAGTGCCACAACTTCCACAGGCACCATCTTCTTCATTGCCACCACATGGAGGCCCACCGCCACGTTCTCTTCGTGGTGGAAGGAGAGATTAGTAGATATATTCACAATTTACTACTTTTGTCATAGATTAATCATTAGACTTGTAGGCTTGTGAATTTGAACCTCTTTGTCTTGGCGGTGACCAAGTGACCTATTTTGTAAACATTATTATTTGAATTTTGGACATGACAAATGTTGACAGTTGCTCACTTGCTAGATAAATCATAATATGCTCTATGTATTATGTTTTATAATATGCTTAAATGTTTTATGTTTTATAATATGTTTAAAAATTTGATGTATGTTTGTAATTGCTAGAATATAGATGGGTGATGCTCGAATAATTAATCATTGATGTACATACTAGTAACTATAATGGAATCATGGATGCCATATCTATCTTGATTTATGCAAAAATATGCATGTTTTCATGTTTTCTACAACTAATTTGGTACTTGGGATGATTATTTTGAATATAAATGCAAAAAAATATAATGTAATCTATATATATATATATATATATATATATAGCAGATGCTTCGCTTCCTATATTTTTGGAAAATGACGCTTCCGCGTCCTCGCTTCTGAAAAACGTCCCCGTTTCGTCCTCGCTTCATGCAACATTGCACTAGATCACCCAAGGGTTTCCATCCTGGGGCTACCAAGGAAGTAGAAAATCAGGTTCCCAACCTCTCATACGAGAAGAAATATCAAATCCAAGATGTCCCTCATGGCCTTCTCCTCTTTTTATAAATCTGATGGGCCCCTCTAGAACATCCTATTTTATTATTATTTTAGTCATGGAGCACTTTTCCCTCTTTTTATTTCGATTAAATATTCCTTTTTATGTGGGAAAATGGTAAATTGGCCACCATACTCCCTTCGACCACTAAAATCCACTTCTCAACATCCCATCCTATAGATTTTCTTGTTCTGGTTCCAATGAGCTATTACACTGAGGTGTTCCATCAACTAATCCTTCCGGAATGCCACCTCAAGCATAATTAATTAAGTTAGGCCCCATAATAATGCAATTTTTTGAAAGTTGTCGGAATGCAATAGAACGAAAGGAAAATTGTGCGGGCGATGGAAATTGGAATATGCCAAGCGAATGCCATCAGATCCCATAAAAACTCCTCAAAATTCCCTCAGAACCCCTGATGACATAAACCTCCTCACATGATTTGGCCATCCTATGCCTTGGAAATCCACCTTGGCTGTACTATGGAGGAAAATAAAAAAGGGGATATGACAAATCCTCCTCCCCAAGATTGCTTGCCCTCAAGCAATTTGCACCTGTCCACTGTAGGGGCATCTGCAAATTGATACCAAGATCCCATATGAACCAATGGTCCACGTCATGCCTCAAAGCAATCCAAACATGACTGGATCCCTCAATATTTGGATCCCATGCCCATCTCTGCCTCAACCTGCTACCGGTAGTACCACCTGGATCCCAATGCCACCATGGCCAATCATTGCCCAAGTCCCGTGGCTTAGAGTGTGCTCTGTCTCTTTCTATAGCTGCTCCATCAAGCAAATACCGAGTCATCACCTCTCTCCAATCCAACCTCTGTCATAGGCCGAGGTCAACCCCACTCTGTTGATGCTGGGCTAGTGCTACTGAAATACTGTTGAATTGTCGGTCCACATCCCACTGCCCACTGAAACATGTAGTAACCCTCTCATCTAAGGGCTCCTGCTGCACTCTGCCCTGGACTAAAGATGATACTCCATCAAAAGGATACCAACTCATGATCTCTTGCCAATCCATCTTGTGGGAAGGCTCGAATGCATAGGAACCTGTATATGTGATAAGTCCCCCATGTTGCACCGTGCTGCACTCACGCAACCCTGCTTGGTCAATCAACAATATCCATCGAGAAAACTCTGCCTCTCTCCCTGTAATGGGTCTAAGAGGCTAAACTGTGCTGCAAGCCCTATCTATGTACTCCTAGAGAGGGATGCTCCCTGAAAGAATTGCAACTCTGCCACCTGCCTGTGCATCTACCCGCACCTCATCAGTGGGTCGACACTAAGATGGATGCACGATCATCTCCAACATCTCTTCCCTCCTCTGATCGAAAACTTCACGCTCCTGCTGTCTACTAGCCTCTTGCAAAACTACCCTGTCAACCTCCAACACCTCTGGAGGACAAGTGTTTGCAAATACTGCCACCCTGCTAGCTATATGTACATTTGTTCGCTCCTCTTTAATGGTTGACCCTAAGGGTGGCTGCTCATCCTCCTCCATCACGGGCTCAAATATGAACCTCCAACTGGCTCTCCCCAATAAGCTCATCATGCATACTGTGCAGATCCTCCTCCTTAGCTGACTCATGCTCCACCATATGCTACTCATGGTGAATCATCATGAAGCAACAAAACATGTAGCTTGTTGACTGGAAACGTAAAAATACACAAAGGTATTTGTAATAATAATTTATTAATATATAAAAATGTATAAGTTATGTCTAATGTTATAATGAGGACCCGCATATATACTAGGCATATGTGTCCTTTCGCGATTGGGCATGTCTTTGTAGACATGCCTTTTCACTTAATGACTATTTAACATAATCAATATTTGGTTATTTGATTATTTACATTATTTATATTCACTTTTTTTTAATGTAATTTATATTCGTAACATTGCCCCTTCCTTCAGAAGCTTTGTCCTCAAAGCTTGTAGTTGACGATTTTCTTCACATCAGTGTAGGTCGTCTTTAGCATGTATAATTCGTCACTGGTACCTTAGCATGTAGAATTCTTTGTAATGTTGTCTTGAACTAGGGTTTTTTTTAATGTTGTTTTTTTTCAATTTTTTATTAATATATATTATATATATATATATATATATATATATATATTTATTTATTTATTTTTATTTGATATATATATATATATATATATAAAATAATGATATTATTGTTTTTTTTTAATATATAATTTTTTATTAATATATTTTTTTTGCTCGTCGCTATATATTGTTCATCTTCTTGTTTTTCAAGATAGTCCTCATCCACATCATCTTCATTTGGATCATCCTGATCGATATTATTTTCATATTCATCATTATCTATCACATCTTCGTGTTCATTATCATCATTCTGAACAAAATCTTCTTCTCCTACTTCACTTTGTTTCGTTTCTTCACTGTCGCTATCATCTTCCTTATTATCGATTTCCTCTAGATGTGTTGTAACTTCTGCACATGATTTTTCTAAACGCTGAAATGCTTCTTGAATTTTACTAAACTGCTTCATGAATTTAGGACGTGAACGTAATGGCATATTGTGTGGCGAACAATGTTCAAAGACTCGCATGCTTATATTGTGTGCCATGGCTTTGATACCATTGAAGCAACAAAACCTGTAGCTTGTTGACTGGAAACGTAAAAATACATAGAGGTATTTGTAATAATAATTTATTAATATATAAAAATGTATAAGTGATGTCGAATGTTATAATGAAGACCCACATATATACTAGGCAAGTGTCCTTTTACGATTGGGCATGTCTTTGTAGACATGCCTTTTCACTTAACTTAATGACTATTTAACATAATCAATATTTGATTATTTACATTATTTATATTCACTTTATTTTATGTAATTTATATTCGTAACACATCACTAGTGACTCATCATCCTGAATGTCTCCCATAGGGTCCACTGACTGTTCATCATACACTTCGAAATATAAATCGAGCCTACTGTCAACAACTCCACATGACTCATGCTCCTCAGAGGCATCCTCGTATGAACCCATGGATTCGTCCAAAGAAGAATCCTCACTCTGAAAGTCAGAAGGAATCTCCTCCTGCTCCACCTCTGTCATCTCCTCAATGTTACTCAAGCATGAGTGGTCAGGTCCCCAACGTCCTTTGCAGATGAAGCAAAGTCCCTTCCTCCTCAGCTCATTCTTGTTGCATGATCAACCAAACTTGAGCAAATCCTCCTTGGTCAACTGCCTTAAGAACAACCTAATGTTCTGCTCAACCAACCTTTCAACTAGTTCATAAGCCACATGTGAGAATAGTTGTTCTTTCCTCCAAATGGCCAACAATCTAGTTCGCAATATTCTGCAAATGGCATCATGGCCTCCCATACATGAGGACAAAATGGATTGCATCTGTGCTATGATTGTGTCAGGATGATGTTTCCTAATGTTGAAGAAGCATTGGAACATCTGTAGGATCAGGTCATCACACTCAAAATCAAGCATGATGTCATAAGATCTAACCAGAGCCATGGCTTCTAGAATTTCCAACTTCTTCCCAAAAGTAGACCCTCACTGTTATCCAAATCCTGAAAGGTCTCTACTATTAGTTTGAAGACCCTCCTCATTATATCATCACTATAAGGAGGTATAGGTGCGGTCAGCGTTATGATACTATTGAGACAAGAGGCAACTGAGAGTGTGGCTCCTATATAAGGGTGCTCCAATTATTTGTGTTGTATTAAGGCAAGCATGGCTGGTTTTAGAGCCCAAATCAAGCTCTTACCATCTGATTGATCTAACTTAGAGAGGAGTAAAGCAAGTTCTTCCAACTTGAGAAGGGCTTTTACTGCAACCCCCATGTATCTCAAATCTGTCCCAAGTGCTAAAATTTTGGGTCCCAACTCATGTTCTTCTTGTGGTTGCGCTTGTTGTAGCATAGTAAGTATCTCCTTGGAAAGGGATCTATTAATTGTTGTTACTAGTTTATTAAGGGCATTTTTGATGGTTTAATCCATGTTTAGCTGCGATAATTGTTGGAAAATCAAAGTAATTATATTAGGGTTTGATTCTCCTTTCTTGATAATTACTTGTGAGTGTGTTGGCTTCTTTTATTTCTTTATTATCTTATCTTTCATCAAGCAATTACCATATTATGTGTGTATGAATATCACAAAACAAGAGACACAAGATATAGGCACATGCCAGGGAAAAACCTCCCTCAAGGGGAAAACCCAGTCAAGATAATCCTTCCTTTCAATAGTATTCTTTGAGGCTTTTTACCCTAGACCAAGACCAGACTTTCCCTCCACACCAAGTCAGCCTCCCAGATCTTCAACCCCTTCCAGCGACTTCGACTAAACAACCTCTGGCAACAGACAGTGTTCGGCAACAGCGAAATCTTAGGAGATTTCGATCTCCCAATCTACACCACGAAACAGAGAGAGAGGCACCAAAATCTCGATTTTCTTTCTCTCTATAGACTTCCCCAAACTCGCACTTCTTTCGACCTCCTGGCAACAGACTTTGCACTTCTCCAGCCCTTCTTGAGATATCAAATTTGCTTGAGAGTTGATACTCCAAATGACTTCGACCTCCTTGTATATATAGGCTTCTTGTGGGTCGAATTAGGGTCCTTAGGCCGACTTGATCTCTCTTAGGCCGACTTGATGTGGAGGGTACATAATTCATATTTGACTCAATATAAAACCTTTTTACATGCTCCAAAAGCCCAAGAAGGGTCTCTTTGAATGTACAATGACTATATAAACTCAATATTAATCCTAGGAGTCCACAATGGGGACTTTGACTAATATAATGATGACCCAAGCATGAAACCCATGCTTTAATAAGTCATTGTTACAATAATAAAAATTCTTTTCTTTATTCTTTTGACAAGTACATTTCATAATGACTCAAGTACATTAATGAAGACCGAACATAGTTACATTTTCTAACACTCCCTCTTAACTAAGGAGGTATTCATAATGTACAAATACAATGGAAGATCTCAAACTATATGAACCATGAAGAACTTTTGGGCACTGCGATGCCATGGACTAGATCCCTGACCAAGGCAATCTATCCAACCAGTGACTCAACAATTTAGGCACACAATGCCATGGACAAGTGGGACTAAGGTGGACTGAAGCTTTCAACCCCTCTAGGTACCATTAGGCTTACTTGCTAACCACCAACCCAAACATACAGGGGTGTATCTAGAACAAAGCTCAATAACCAACACCACCTTTTCAACTTCGGGACCTAGACATCAACACAAAGTGCCGACCAGATGTCTCCGCAGGCAATGCTCCACTCGCAAAGCCTCAACAAATCTCTTCCAATTTCTTATCATCAATACAATCAGCAATATCTACCAAACCAAGCAAGTTCCTTAGATATTCAATCTTCTTATTAGGAAGAGCCTTGTCAGTATGTCTGCCACCTATTCATCTGTCGAGACATACTCCAACTTCATGATTCCATCCTACACCAAGTTCCTAATAAAGCAAAACTTATTATTAATATGTTTCGTCCTCGAATGAGATACGGGATCTCCAGACATCTTGATACAACTTTGATTGTCACAATTAATCACAGTGGGACCGAGAGACTTGAACAAATTTGTCAGAAGCTTTCTTAACCAAACAACCTCTTTTCCTTCTTCACATGCAGCCACATATTCTGCCTCGACACTACTCAATGCAACGAGATCTTGCTTCCTACTCATCCATAAGATCATTACAACTCCCAGACTAAAGCATCCTTCGATAGTGCTCCTTCCATCAGTCTCACTACCACCCCAATTAGTGTTAGCGAAGCCAATTAGCTTGACTTCCTTACTATCATACTTTAGGTAGTGATTTATAGTGCCACGAAGATACCTCAATATAGGTTTTGCAACTATCTAATGAACTTGAGGAGGCTCTAGCTGAAACGGACTAAGAATGTTCACTGCAAAACATATATTTGGCCTAGTATTTACCAGATACATCAGGGAACCCACCAACTGTCAATATGAGGTAGGATCCACGAGACTAGAGTTAGAATCCCTCAACTTCTTGAGGTTAGTGATCATAGGAGTAGTCATCGACTTGGAATCCATCATCCCAAATTTTTGCAATAACTTGATGATGTACTTTCCTTGCCCCAAATGTATCTCCCCAGGTATTTGCCATACTTCTAGACCTAGGTAATAGTGCATCAGTCCTAGATCCTTAATTTCAAATTCAGTTGCCAACATCTTCTTGCATTCTTGAATTCTTCGCTCTACACCTGTGATGATTAGATCATCCACATATAGTAGAATAATGACAGGCTTATTATTCATGACCTTGATTTAGAGATTCGAATCAACATAACTCTTCACGAACCCAATTCTAAGTAGATATGCATCCATCCTTGCATACCATGCCCTAGGTGCTTGCTTCAAGCTATATAGGGCCTTCTTAATTCTGTAAACATGGGAGTCCCTGCTATTTACTTCAAAGCCCTCGGGTTGTTCGATGTACACTTCCTCATCAATGGTCCCATTCAGAAATGCAGTCTTAACATCCATTTGATGGATATTCCACCCCATTGTAGCAGCCAATGGAACCAACGATCTAATGGTAGTGTATCTTGCTGTAGGTGCAAAGGTTTTTTCATAGTCAATGCCTTCCTTTTGAGAGAAACCCCTTGCAACGAATCTTTCTTTGTACTTGTCTATATTTCCATCAGCAACATTTGATCTTATAGATCCACTTCGATGTGACAACCGATTTGTAACTAGGTCTAGGAACAATCTCTCAAACCCCATTCTTCATGATGGATAGATATTCTTCCTGCATAGCTTTCTTCCAAACCTCTTCATGCTCAACTTCCTTGAATGTAGATGGTTCGTCTTCAATTAACTTTGTCATATATGCAACATAGCCAGAATATATCTTTGGTTTCTTACTTTCCATGAAGGAACCTTTCACAACTTCATGTCCTTCAGCGTCTTCTAATGTAGCTTTCAACCAATTTGGCCTCCTCCTTGTGGTTGGGACAACCACCGATTGAATAGGATCACTTGGTCCTTCTTCTTTGACATTTGTAGTAGAGTTTTCATGATGAACTTATTTTTCTTCAAATATGGGAACTTCTTCGTCATCAGAATCAATAGGAATATCCTTTGATTTCTTGTAAGCTTTATTTTCATTGAATATGACATCCCTGCTTAGTTCAATGTGTCTCCCTTCCTTTATGTAGATTTTATATGCTTTTGAAGAGAGACTATATCCAACGAATATTCCCTTGATACTTGTAGAGTCCAACTTCTTTCGCTTGTCCTTTGGAAGTTGGAACATGGATATATGCTGGACTTCCAAAGATTTAGAGGTGATCCACACTCGACTTCTTCCCTGTGAATACTTCTTCCGGTGTAGTATTATCAAGACTCTTATGAGGACTTTTATTTTGAATGTATACAATAGTCATCACTGCTTCTCCCCATAAGAACTTCGGTAGATCTTGATCAAGGAGCATAGTTTGAATGCCTTCTTCAATTGACCTATTCTTCCTTTCGACCAATCCATTTGTTTGAGATAGTAGGGAACACTGAGCTTCCTTACAATATGCAATCAACTCTTTAGAAGTGTATTCCCCACCGTTGTCAGACCTTAGAGTTTTTATCTTTCTTTCGATTAGGGTTTCCACTTCAGCCCTAAACTCTTTGAATTTATCAAATACTTCATCTTTAGTTTTGAGTAGGTAGAGCCATGTCTTCCTATAATGGTCATCAATGAAAGTCACATAGTAAAGATGACCTCAAAGTGATTTGTTAGACATGGGCCCACACACATCGGAATGGATGGGGTTCAATATCTCTTTAGACCTAGTTTCACTATTATGAAATGGCTTTCTAGTATGTTTCCCCAAAGAGCATCGCTTGCATACTCCTTCATGATCTAACTTCATATTAGGAATACCATGAGCCAGTTGACTAAGAGTAGGGATGACCTTGTAATGTAGTGGCCATACCTCCTATGCCATAGCTCAATGGGACTTATTTCCATCTGAACCAAGGCTTGAGAAGATGGTGTAATGACCCCATAAAGACTTCCTTCACGAACTCCAATAACCCTAGCTTTACCAATGCTAGAGTCTTTTCCCCAAGCCAATACTTTTCCATCATCAAAAGCAACTCTTTCCCCTTTATCTTCTAAACAAGAAATAGAAAGTAAATTCTTTTTCAAACCTGGAACATAAAGAATGTTGTTGAGATGCAACTTCGATCCATTATCCAGCTTCAACGATGTTGATCCCAGGCCTTTAACAACATAGCTTTTGTTGTCACCCAATTGCATTGCATGAGAGGATGGCTCTTTTGATAGTGTATGAAGTTGATTGCTTTCACTTGTCATGTGTCTCAATGCTCCACTATCAATGATCCATGCATTGTCATCAGTAAGAGAACCTGTAAGGGCAGCCAAGAATCCTTGACTCTTGACCTTGTTGAACAAGTAGTAGATGACCTTGATCCATCTTCCAACAGTGTTGCAACCCATTCTTATGTAGTTCACCATAGTGGGAGAATCCATGCCAACAAAGTGATCTTCAACTCTTCTTGACCTTAGCTCTGATACCATGTTGGAAAATCGAAGTAATTATATTAGGGTTTGATTCTCCTTTCTTGATAATTACTTGTGAGTGTGTTGGCTTCTTTTACTTCTTTATTATCTTATCTGTCATCAAGCAATTACCATATTATGTGTGTATGAAGATCACAAAACAAGAGACACAAGAAATAGGCACATGCTAAGGCAAAACCTCCCTCGAGGGTAAAACACAGTCAAGATAATTCTTCCTTTCAATAGTATTCTTTGAGACTCTTCACCCTAGATCAAGAACAAACTTTCCTTTCACACTAAGTCAACTTCCAACAACTTCGACCCCTTCCAACAACTTCGACCAGACAACAAATTCCGACAACAGGCAACTTTTGGCAACAACTAAATCTTAGGAGACTTCGATCTCCCAATCCAGACCACGAAACAGAGAGAGAGAGAGACACCAAAATCTCGATTTTCTTCCTCTATAGACTTCCCCAAACTCGCACTTCTTTCGACCTCCTGACGACAAACTTCTCACTTCTCTAGCTCTTCTTGAGATATCGAACTTGCTTGAGAGTTGATAGTCCAAATGACTTTGAGCTCTGTGTATATATAGGCTTCTTGTGGGTCAAATTAGGGTCCTTACACTAACTTGATCTCTCATAGGCCGACTTGATGTGGAGGGTACATAATTCATATTTGACTCAATATAAAACCTTTTTACATGATTCAAAAGCCCAAGAAGGGTCTCTTTGAATGTACAATGACTCTATAAACTCAATATCAATCCTAGGAGTCCACAATGGGGACTTTGACTAGTATAATGATGACCCAAGCATGAAACCCATGCTTTAATAAGTCATTGTTACAATAATAAAAATTCTTTTCTTTATTCTTTTGACAAGTACATTACATAATGACTAAAGTACGTTGATGAACACCGAACATAGTTACATTTTCTAACAATATTGAGGCCAGTGTTTTTCAGAGTTTGATAAATTTCTCAGTGAGGTGTTTTGACAAACAATCTCATGACAAACTGTTGTATATGTAGATTTTGTCTGTTGCTTCAACAATGACACACTTATAACAAGATTTCAGGCCAACTACTAAGATAACAAATTGCATTCAGAAGTAATTTGAATTACTGACTGTTATATATGGATAACAAACTGAATGGTGCACAATAGTGGAACTTGGTTTGCACACGCAAGATTGCCTTCAATACATTTTCAGCAGTGGTGGTGAATGGCTTTTCACTTCTGATCATGTACTCTGCTACAGCCTTTCAAGCGTTGACTTGCTACAAAAATGATGCTTCAGATCTGGAAAATGATTAGTCAATGGCTGAATTCAATCCTTTGTTTGAAGAATGTATAGCGAGTGTAGCTCTAACAACCCTGGCAGTTCACTGCCACTGAATTCTAGGCTTGCTCAATATGAGGAGTAAATTTCATTAATTCACTAGTAGTAAATTACAGTGCCTGGAAATCTCGTTCCAACAAATAATTTCAGTCTTTAAGTGAACCCATGAATTGGGCCTGGGTAATTGTTGATGTTGAAATTTTCAGCGAGATCTGGAATAAATTTCCTCCTCTTGAAAACCCTGTTGTTTCCGCTGCTCCAATGGGACAATTGATCATTGGCAATATAGTCCCGAAATGAAAACTATCTCAGCTTGCTGATACTGCTGTCTCATGGAGTGTAGTGCGGTCCGACAAGGGCGCACAGGATAATAATTTTCGTATTGTGTGGCTGGGAAATAACCACTGGTGGATTTAGACTTAGCTCCTCAAATTGATATGCTTTGCCGCTGTTTCAGCTTGGTCTCATCAAAGAAACTTGACCACCTTTCCACATGATGAATTGCGGCTCTTTCAAATCTTGAATGACAATCTTAGCTCCCAATACTGAGAATAAACCCTCCACAATGTCAACTTGCACCAACTCTCAGAAAATAGTCTCTATCAGTATACATGTACAATCACTTAGACCACACGACCCAACCAAAGTGCTCTGTCCATACACATCTCCATCCTTTTCTTTCTGCGCAAATACCAACAACGATTCGACTGTTAGCACGTTCTCTATCACATCCCTCTGCTGATCAAAGAATTCAGCCTTTAACGAAGGAGTTGCCTCAACGTAATTATGCACACCAACCAAATCACATACAGGGGTCCAACTTTTCCAGATGCGCGTTGTTCCTACTTGTCTCTGCGTCCAAATATCAATCACAACGTTCAAATTATTCTGGTTTTATACTCAGATCGACCTCTGTTTAACTCTCTTCCAGTGCATCGCATGGAGACCGAATTTTTGCCTTTTTGTAATGTGGCTAGTCCTTAGGTAGTCGTCACTTCCAAATTCAACAATCACCATTACACGTCTACTTCCATGAACCAAACTTCATAAGTTTCGAAAGGTGCCCTCTGCGCACTACCTTTGGTCTTCAGATGGATCCCGACACTTCAAATGACCTCAACTCACGCTAGTCAACTCTATCATGTATGCTTCTGTGCACATGCCATCGATCATTAGGAATATGAGTCAACCACTGTTAGATCACTTCCACGCACTAGATCGTGATGCTCGCCATCGATTGATTTCTGCGTAGGCACCATGTCGCAAATTCCACGTGCGCACAACATCCTCTGTTTCAGCAGCAATGCGATCTCGATTGATTCGACCTCTCTTTTATGTAGAAATTTGTTGCTCAAACTTGGGCTTGGGTCAAAATGCTGACAGTCTAAAATACTCTGCCAAAATAATGGCTAGATGGGGAAAAGAAATTAACATGACTTTTCTTACATTTTTAATCTCTAAAGAATAAATGATTCAACCGCGACATTAATCCTTCGGCTCAATAATATCCTTGCCCCCTCTTTAAATTTAATTTACTTCTTGGCTTCACCAAATAATTCTCGGCCAGAAAATTCAACCCATTTTATATTTTGGCCGAGTAATAAAATGCGGCCCCTAAAAAATTTTTGACGGCTCCTTTTGTAATTCGCCTCCCCTATAATTTCCTCAAATATACTTCCTAATCAATTTGATCAAACTGCTACATTTTTAATATTTTTGTTAAATGGCCAATTTGTCGGACAATTATTAAGTGAAAGATAGTTTCATATGGCCTATGAGAGGAAATCTTCAACAATTTTGATCTATATTCGACACCTCTGATATAAACCCTCAGGGTGATAGGAACACTAGCTCTGATACCACTGTAATATCCCAAACGGGATAATTTGTAGATTTTGCAGAAAACTAATTCAACCAAAATTTCTCCATAAAATTACCATTCAATTTACAGAAGATTGCCATGTAAAATAGAACACTAGAATGCATGCAATTCAATCATACAATGAGAAGAAATAATCTCAGCTTTATTATAATATTATAAACAAGGCTTTTACATACAAGCTTTATTATAATATATAAGCTTTATTATGTACTTGCTAGATATTTATTTATTTGCTTCAAGTTATTGAATGGTTGATGCTCCAATTAATCTACTAATCATCTCTTAGAATTTGTTAGTTTAACAAGCCTTCTTTAGTCTCTTCCTTAGGGTCCACCCCCACTTGGCTTTAGCTAGGAGAGAGCCTAGACAAAGAGAGTTGGGATTTGGTGACAACCCCTTCTTTGAGCTTTGCCACCAAGGCCACACCTACTGGGGTTGAGGATTTTTCCCACATTAGCTTACGTGTGTAACCAAGGCGACAATAAGAATCTAGTTCTTAAGAATGACAAGTATTATATCATGCTGATGTGAAGATAGGCTTTGATGAAAAAAAGGGTCCAAGATTAAGAGGGAGTCAACCTTCCTCCAAAGATAAGTATTTAACATCTTCTTGATTATTATTAATGCCACTGTCTTTATATTTTGTCTCCTTGTTCTTTCATAAGTCTTCTAACCAAGGTTATAGGTCAAGCCAAGTCCCATCTAAAGCTTGACTAGGAAAATGAAAGACTTAAAGGTACGTGGCATATCATGAAGATTGTGAAGGAAGGAGCAGTTTGATGAAGACTATCAATTGGCAAAAAAGTTTACTAACCTTAGATAGAAAGAGGGAGCTGTAAATACCCTGATACTGAAGCTTGCTGATTGACTCGTTCTTGTTTGATGATTGAAAGTTGAAGAGCATGAAGCAGAACTCTATTGCAATATGAGATAGACTATGGAAAAGAATGATGATCTTAGAGGGAGGAAGTTGCGGAATTTGACATAAAGAATCCCACACCTTGACTTGAGGCCATTATGGTTTAGCAATTTTGATGATTTGTTTGAGATATGATTTGGCTCCTTGGAAAGGCATATTGCAGAAGTATATGTAGAGGTTGGAAAGATAGCACTTGAAATAATTTGTTGGATACAGTTGCATAGTTTGATCATGGAAGACATGGATTGTGTGGATAACACTATTGATCACCTGGACAAGCATGAAAGCATAATTGATATTGTAACACTGATATGACTCTTTGAAGAATATGAGGTAGAACTCTATGAATAGAAGGCATGTTCTAGCAGCTGTGAGGATGCTTGAATCCTTGAAAATGATAGATGAACCATTTGATGACAAAGTTGTATAATGATTGAGGAGATCCTGAAAGGTCGAAGTTTGATGTGATGTTGTTAGGAACCGAGAAACCCTGTCATGAAGATGAAATGTGAAAGAATTTAGCTCTGTAAAATGTTTGACATCTAGGAAGGTCGAAACTCGGGTATGATGCGAGAAGGAGCCCTATAGCTACAACTATATCTCCACAAAAAAACAAGTAGCTGATGTATTGATGAAGTATGAGACTAGATAAGGATTGTAATGATGTCTCCCTGATTGAGAGAGAGTAAAAAATCTCCTCCATGCTTGAGAAGGAGTAAGGATTTCCTCCTTGGTTGAGAGGGAATAATGGACACCATATTCTCCATGTGTCATGCACTAAGCCAAGACTAACAACCATACTTCTAGTGAAGGCATTGGTAGAGAGAATGAAGGATTGAATAAGCATTTGGGACCGATACTTCTTGAGGATTGGGAATCCAAGATAGAAGTAGTCCCATGGACCGACACTTTTTGAGGATTGGACAGGGTATCCAAGATAAGAGTGGTTGAAGAGGAACGATATTCTTTGAGGATTGGGAATCCAAGATAAGAATAGTCCTGTAAGGGCGTACTTGGTGAACATTTAGATGGGGTATGTGCCTTGAGAGGCTGTTGTAGTGGTTTCCATATGTATGCCTCCCAACATTGTATTCTAATCTAGTGGAGAGTTAGAGTTTGTTAGTCAAGGCCTTGTTAGTCAGTTTGACAATGCTGGTTATGATGATGATGCTTGAAGATGGCTTATCAATCTCGCTCTTCTTATGAGAATATGTCAGTTTGAGAGTATCCTTGTACCGGTTGTGTAATTATGAATCCCTCCCTAGTTAAGAGGGAGTGTTGGAAAATGTAACTAGATTCTGTCTTCGTAATTATTATTGTATTTATATCATTATATATTTTATGTCAAATAAAAAAGAAGAAAAATAAAATAAATTTTTCAAGCATGGGTTTCATGCTCAAGTCAAATTATTATTTTATTTAAGCATGTTCTTCATGCTTATTATTATTTGTATTAGTCAAAGCCAAAGGCTTATTTATAGCCTGGAAAAATGTTTTTCAAATATGTAATTTGGGTCAAAATTGCCTCTAGATGCTAGGTCGGCCTTGCCCCAAAAGACATGTCTATTAAAACCCCTCTGGACAGTATAAATAGAGGGAGAATTGAGCTCATTTTGGACACACAATTCGCATAATTGTTTCTGAAATATCACAAAAGGAAGGAGGGACAAAATCTGAAATTGACAAGTGAAGAAGGGTTTATCTTAAGCTCATATGTGTGGAAGTTCTGTCTTGATGTATCTCTTGTTGAAAATCTGTTTCTGATGATGTACATGTTGCTGGTCTCTTGCTGTTGATGGATTTTCTATGTGAAAGGAGGGCTTGAATTGCCATCTTGAGAGTTGGAGTCTTTCTATGGTAATGGGTCTTGGATATCTCACTTTGATTTGATTTATAAGAAGATTTCTTTTTTTTTGGGTTTTCCCCTTGGAGGGGTTTTGTCTTGGCTTGGATCCTATATCTTGTGTTCATTGTTTTCTTGTTATCATCTTCATGTTTATGTGTTGGTAATTGTTTGATGAAAGAAACATAATAAAGATTAATAAGAAGACAACAAATTTCACAAGCAATTATCAGAAGACGAGAAATCTACCCTAATTCATATGCCTGCAGACTTCTCAACAATTTTTAGCTAACAACCTGGTTTCTTCTTGAATACAATCATCCCATAGTTAATCAAATGATGGCAGTTTTCCACATGCACAGATTCCTTGAATAAATGGTTCCCATGATGAAGGAAAACCATTTAGAGCAATTGTAACTAATTCTGATTCTTCAATTTTCTCTGCAAGGGCTACAAGTTCTTCTTTGACCTGAGTTATTTTCGTAAGATAATTGGTAACAAAATCTGATCCAATCATTTTAATATTGCGAAGATGATTCTTCAAAGCTAATTTCCTGTTATCATTGTTGCTACCATATAAATTTACTAGAACATTGTACATTACTTTGGCAGTCCTTAGTCCTGTAACATGAGGAATCAAGTGGTCTTTTATGGAGCCTACAAGAATTCTTTTTTCTTTGGCCTCATTCTTTTTGTACTTTGCTTTCTCCTCAACTCCCTTTGGTTATGGAATATCTTTCTCCACAGTTCAGAATGTCATTTTCTTCGAAGATGAGAAACACTCTAGTTTTACAAGATCGAAAGTTGATTGCACCTTCCAACCTGTTCAGCCTGTCTTCAACTCTAAGGTTTGGAGCCATTTGCCAAACAATAAAAGAATCAAGTATTTGTGAACTCTTGTCTCTAGGACTGACTTCAAATTTTTCTAAAGCTTGGCTTCTTCAAGGTACTATAGTGGCTGCTCCTTCAGCTAGGATCTGATACCATGTTGAATTTTACTTATAATAGAAACTGATCTTTTACTCTGATAATTTCTTCCAATGATTTTTATACTCAAGTTGTCTTTATGTCACTTATATCATTAAGAAATTATACACAGAAAATCTCAACTATAACACAATAAGAACCATAGGATCATAAAGAGACAACCAAACACAAAAGAGACACAAATTTACCCTGGGAAAACCAATCCTTGGGAAAAACCCAGCCAACTTTTCTTCAAAGGAGAATTCAATCTTCAGTAATGTTTATAATATAAACTGTCTAGAAATCTGTTGCAATTTCCAAGCTTAAATACCGGTCAAACCTGGTCAAAGGAGAGAAAATCAGACTTTTGTTCAGCTGGTTAAATCTGGTCAACAGGCTGAATTTCATCCTTACTACTTCCTCAGTCAATTCGGTCAAAATGCCTCAGTTGACCTGCGGTCACTGCTGGTCAAATAGGTTTGGTCAACGCGCAGAAATCTGCCCAGGATTTTGGTCAATGTCCAGTTAAACATTCCAAGTTTATGCAGCTCAGAAAAATCAAAGTCAATGCTGGTCAAACTGATATAGAACAGCTAAAGCTTTGCTGGTCAACATAAAATGTCTTTTCTCTTCTTCGCACGTGTGAAGAGAGATCTTCGTGACTTGATGATTTGAATTGATTGATGCCAAAGGAAGGAGGTCGAATGGTTTATTTGTAGTAGTCAAACTGGATGGGTTTTGACCAAGGGTCACACCCATTCACATTGTGGGGCCAACCTGTCTTTTGGGGTCTACATGAAGGCCATAAATAATAATTTTATTGTTCATATTTAATATCTTTCTTAGGCCAACATGGAAGGCCATTTTGGCATGTGGGAATACCTACTGTATATTATGTCCATATTAATATATTTCGAATTTGGCCATATAGTATCTAATTTTTCTAAAAAATTGATAGTGCCATATACCTCCCTATATCCATATCCATATCAACATTTGTATCCTAGTAACTTATCTTTTGAATAGTTCGTGTTGTTCTTAAAAACTAGCCTATTTTGATCCAAAATGTCTTTCTTCATAGACTTTCTCACAAGTTGTAAGGAATTATTTGGACTTTGACGGTGCTCTTACCATTTTGGATTTCTTGTATTTGTAAGACCCAATTCGTATTTCAAATAATTAGTTCTATTAACAAGGGTGATGCTTAGGTATGCATTGTATTTGATGTCAATTTTGCCCTCTGTCATAAAAAGTAAAATTAGCTTTTAGAGTCAGTTTAACATATCAATAGAAAATAGGAATATGTTTCTAACACTGTTGTTATTTGTTGTGCAGGGGCGCAACGTTTATGTTCTGGTGAGTCATGTTTTCATCATATTGGGCTTTCATGCTTCCGTATGGTTTGTCAAAATTCCATCATAAGTGTTTAATATCCACTGACATATGGCATTAACCTACATCAAAAGCAAATAACTCATCTCGGGAATCATTTCCACAAGATCCTCATAGGCAAAATCAAAAAGGATTTTTTGCTGCAAATTTGGATGAATAATTTTTCCTTCATTATTTGACTTTGACTTTCCTACAAGATCCTCTAGGCAAAGTCAAAAAGGCTTTTTGTTTCCAATTTTGATGAATAAATTTTCCTCATTATTTGACTTTGAGAAAGTGACCAGTTGTGCAAGTCTGAGGGCTACAGGTAGATATAGTGGAAATAGCTTGTATACTTGTTCTACGTATAAAACAAGGGTCTAAATAGAGGTCACAATGAGATCCTATTAATTTATGCAAGGAAGGATAGATTTAGGGCTGCTGTTTTATATTTCTAAATGGTTTTGTCACTTTTTGTCACAAAGGTAAGCACCAGCCTGCAAAGTAATATTCTTCTTTGAAAGTAAATATGAATAATACAAATTTAGAGGTATTTGACATCAATTATAATTCTGTCTATAAAGTAAACTGCTACGTGGAAAAGATGAACTGTTCGAAAGGGTTTCTGGATTGGAATCCAATGGTTTCACATCATCTGGACCGTGGGCTTATTATACTAGATGAAAAAGGTGTTTGTGGGTCTAGATGTTGTGTAGGTACAGGGATGCCATTTTTGAATATGCAAGTTTGGCATGATATAGGTCACTTCACATATATAAAATTTTATAAATATGCAACATGCAAAAAGTGAAAATCAGAACTAGTAAATTAAAGCACTAAAACATAAAACAAAAAATCATATGATTAGTCAAAAGAGTCATCCACATATCATATGTTCTGAGAATAAAATCTTAAAAGTCATCTACATGGCTATTAAGTTATAGAATGCAGAAATATTATAGAAGGGTTCAAAACTTCAAAACTTGCATCATCAAAACAAGAATGACTACTCAAATGGGGATTGCTTATTAATTATTATTGCCAATGCTAGAGTTTTCTTCATGTTTTAAATCCTGAGTCACAAAGCCCTCTAGGTACTTTTTTGTCTAAAGCTTTGGTTTATCTGCAGATTTTGTAATTACAGGTAGCTTAGCAAAGCCCATTTGTTTGAATCTCCTCATGCATGCATGCATAGAATCTATAAAATGGTTATAAAATGGTTCCATTTCTTGAAAGGATCTTCCTTGTACCTTGTACTAGGTTTTCTGCCTTCTTTGATCCTTGTTACAGGAAAATCTAGCTCCTTAGTGCAAAGCATCATTGAACACTTTAGATTAAGAGCAACAGTAGGAACAGTTTCCATTGTCACCTTAGCAATTGCTCCCCTGCTGTTCTGTGGTTGGATACTATGCCCACAAGGGAGGCTTCCCCATCTGATCTCGGAGATTAGATAACCCAAGTATCCGCAGGACAAATACCTTCCAAGGGTTCCACTAAATAAAACACCCAAGGATAATGTTCAATAAAGTAGAGCTTGGGTGAGATGAGATGTAATTCCAAGATAATGAGTTCAAAGGACATTATGGCTAAATTTAGAGGGCTTAATTAGTCTTGGATAGGCTCAAATAGGTTCGAAAACAATTGCTACCTACTGGTGTCTTGAAATTTGGACATGTGTCCAATGAAAAAACATCGTAAAATCGATTTACTGGCTCATTCTCATGCAATTCAGCCATAGGCTTGGAGCTCTCAAAGATTTTGGAGTGTAGCTAAGGGTGATTAAGCAATGTTAGAAGGGATCCCAAGTGTTGGGAAGTGGGTGTTTGATAGTGGTTCTGACCTCATTGGATTTTACATGGAGAAAGTAGAATTTAGATGCCATGCAAAATCTAGCAAACTTAATAGTTTTTAGGATTTCAGGAGGGGAGGAGTTGCCACAAAATCTAGTAGGCCTTGGAGAGGGAAACCCTACAAGGTATAAACGTGATAATGGGACAACATTGGGGCAGTGGCCCATTGTCACCACAGCCAACACCTCTTGCTTTTTACGGATTTTCAGCGATGGAAGGAGTCCTGGTAGGAGAGTGATCACTTATAATAGATATTGTAGGGTTAATGTGTGAAATGATCTCAATAGAGATATTTTAAGAAAGACACAATGTAAGCCCAAGGCTTCACAAGGAAGCAATTCACTTTCTATAAAGAGGCCTAGAAATAAGGCACAAGACCCAGGGTTTGATAAATTTGACGAGTGTTGGAGTAACTCAGGGTCGAGGCTAGGAGAAAAGGTTTCTCACAATGTATATCAACAATTGCAAGGCTCATGAAATTTTCAAGGAAACTCTTAAGTTGAAGGAAGGAGAACCAAGGCTTCACTCTTAGACAAACAACTAGGGCAAGGAAATTTATGTGTGAAATTGAAGTGGATGCCCACAAAAATGATAGATTTAGTGGCAAATACCATTCTCTTGATGTTTAGGATCTCCAACCACCAAAATTCCTGTTGCCTAGGGATTCACAGCAAGTTCTAATTTTGTAACTTAGCCTTGAAAGGGCCGATTTTAAGAGGGAGAAAAGATAAAAAATTTAAAAATGATCACTCAGAAGTTGGATTAGTGCCTTGTCTTTTGGGTATATGGAGTCAAGTCTGTGATAGGTTAACTAATGTTCTTTCAAAGGAGGCCAAATTTTGATGCCGTAGTAACACAATTTCAAAAATTTACCCACTCAATGGAAAAATGGAGTTTGATGGGAGAGCTTCAAGGAGTTCACCACTAGGATAATTTGTAACATGTCATGTATGAGTAATGCATGCAAGATTAGGGCACAATTTAGCATGATTAGGGCACAATTTATGTTGTATGCATTACTCATACAATTAGTAATGCATTACCCTTCAATTAAACACATTAGTAGTTCTAGATAGATGAATGTTACTAAAAGAAAAAGAAAGAGCATATGATGGCCCTAATTATGATAAGTTTGTTGGAGAATGTAACTAGGTTCGGTCTTCATTATTGTACTTGAAGTCAAAAAGTAATATATTTGTCAAAAGTAAGTGCAAAGTAAAAATAATAAAATTTAATTGACTTTAAAGTATGGGTTTCATGCTTGGGTCAATTATAGGTCAAGCCTCCATTGTAGGTTTTAGTCTATTGTCAAAGTCATTTATTGTTGGGTCAAAGGCTCCTCCATTAAGTCATCCTCTTCAGCAAGTCGCCATCTCGAAGTATTCACGTCAACTTCAAATAGATTATCTGGTCTTGATGATGAACCACACTTGTTGGTTCGAAACGCGTCGGCCAAAAATTTCTCTTATGTGATTTCTACTGAAAGAATTTGCTTGATAGATTATCTACAAGTCAGCTTCAATTAACATAACTTAGGTCGGCCTAACCATAAAATGGAGACACAACTATTCACAATAGTCATGTCGGCTCATTTAAGATAAACAAACTACTATATATACAAGGCTAAGGTTTTCACATTACATACCACAGGACAGTTCGGATTTCAGAATAGAAGTTTCGGTGAGATAACAGAGAAAAGCGAGTTCGGATAAGATTTCAAAGTAATGTTTCAGTGCTACTATAGGACAGGAGTTCGGATAGATCACAAAGATGATCACAACAAAGAAGATTTTGCATAAATCTCAGTGGAAAAGTCTCGGTGCTATCTCACAGATCTTGGTGCTATCTCAAGGACAAGGTCTCGTTGAAATATCAGGAAGAAGGTTTTGATGCTTTCTCAAGAGAACATTTCAGGTGCCATCACAGTAAAGGTTTCGGTGTCTCCACAAAGATAAGATCTTGGTGTCATGACAATGATGAGGTTTCAGTGGAATCACAGTTAGGAGATCTCGATGTCATCACTGTGATAAGGATGATGTCTTGGTGCAAATACGATGACAAGTATTCAATGCAATCACAGTGAAAGAAGGATGACTTGATGGAGAGTCTAGACTAGTTTGTAAGGGTCATGGTCGTCTTATCTTGAATCTAATGAAGGAAGAATTTTGTGACTGGGCTTTCCCCTCGAGGGGGGTTTTTCCTTGGCAGCGTGCCTATATCTTGAGTTCTCTTTTACTTGTTGCTTGGTATTAAGCTTGATGATCAGAAAAGATAACTAAGAGATCAAATACTAATAATAAAAATATCACAAGTTAATGTCATTAAGAAGGAAAATCATTTAATTGCCATCTCCATCGATTTTCGAACATGGTATCAGAGCTATGGTCAAAGTAAAAGGTAATTTGAAGACATTTGCAATGACAATGCAGGGTTCCAATATGTCACAACAAAGAAGCTCGGTTAATCTTAGAAACAAGAGCAGTGAAAGCTTAGTACAAAAACTTAGAAGGAAATTTTGTTGTAATGAATTCTGGTATACTTTGCGAGACAGTCAGAAAATGAGAAATCAAGTAACAGAGGAGTCAAATTCAGATCAATGTCAGTGATGAATTGGTGTGAAAAGATCAGTGTAAATCACAGTCACAATCATAAAGGAACTCAGATAAGATATCTATGTTTCCACAATTTGATATTATGTATACGACAGTTTGATGCCTCCAGAGATTCGGTGACACATGACTCGATGCCACTACATCTCACAGTTTGAGTGCCTTTTTAGTTCGGTGTCACTTCAGTAACCACAATTTGAAAGCTAGCACGTCAACTTCAGTATCATAGTGACATTAGTTTGGTGATATTACAATGAAGAAATTCGGATCAACCTTCAGAGAATAAGGATCAATAAATTCACAATCTGAAAGAGATATATATCCATAGGCTTTCTGATCAAGTGTCACAGTGATCGAGTTTAGATTAAATTCATAGTGATCAATTATTTTCTTCCAAGCCTTCTATACAATATTCAATAAGATTGAGAACAACCTCTAACAAAAGTAAGCATTGTGATCTTTGTGCTTTAGTCTTCTAACAATGTGTTTACAGTTTCAAAGGAAAGAATCTGTTAGCGCTTGAAATTTCACCTCAGGCTGAAAAAGGTAAACTTCAAGGCAACATCAAACCACTTAGCCTCGTAGCTAGCCCTACGGGGCAGGAGAGGGCTTTCTTCGGTCTATCTCGGCAAAGATCTTTAAAGGGCGAGATAACCAATGTGGAAACACTGATTTTAGGCTAGTAAACTGATAAAAAGGTTTGATTTAGGGATTTTTGGGGTTTTGGTGGAAAATTGGGGAAAGGCAATTTTGGGCGCGGGGATTGGACACAGTTTTCGCAGGGGGTACTTTGGGGCAAGGTAGGAGACTGTATTGATGCCTTTGATAGATGTGGATGGATTAGAATGACTGGTGAGAAGCTAAGGAGAGCAAGCAAGCACATTGAATTCTTCTTAAACAGCTAAAAACATTGATATCAAGCAAACTTAAAGGCAGAGCATAGCAACCATGAATTCTACCTTAACACTTCATTTGCCTAATTTGCAGAAGAAAAAGTAAGAAAATGATTCACATAACAAACATACAAGTACAATGAGAAGCACACCATCAATACATGTAACCACAAGAATCCCAAAAAGGACTGCAAAACCTTGGTCTTCCTTAGCCAAAAATTGCAGAGGTACAATGAGTAATACAATAGAAGCTTTCTCCCTCAAGAGTCCA
>APFE031466387.1:89394-116600 GCA_000404065.3 Pinus taeda | reverse complement strand
TGTAGCCCACAAGCCAACATTGCAGCCAACAGAGAAGGGTGTGGAAGAGGTCAATATTAGGACAACTGCAAACACTAAATTGGTAAAATTGTCCAAAGCATTACCGCCAAAGATGAAGGACAAATATATCAGTTTGATGTCTTCATTTGAAGATGTGTTTGCTTGGGACTATTCTAACTTAAATACATATGACACCAATATAATTCAACACACTCTCCACATCAAGCCCAATCAAAAACCATTCAGACAGAGGTTGAGAAGGCTAAATCCAAAGTTGCTACCATCTATTGAAAAGGAGATCAAAAGGTTGTACAAATCAGGGATCATTGTGCCAATTACATTTTCAGATTGGATCTCCAACTTGGTGCCCGTAAGGAAGAAAACAAGTGAGATTCGCTTATGCATTGATTTCAGAAATATCAACAAAGTTTCATTGAAGGAAAACTATACACTGCCCAAAATGGACAATATACTTGAGCGAGTAGTGGGAGGATCTCGTATGTCACTGCTTGATGGTTATCCCAGATATAACCAAGTTTCTGTCCATGAGGATGACTGAGACAAGACAGTGTTCACCACTCCATAGGGAACCTTTCATTACATGAAAATGCCCTTCGGTTTTGAAGAATGCGGGTGCCACATTTCAGTGTGCTATGGACTTGGCTTTTTCAAATGAGAAGGATGTCTTTTTGGTGGTGTATTTGGATGATTTGATGGTGTTTTCTAAATCTGATGAAGAGCACATGCACCATCTTAAAACCGTCTTCCTAAAGTGCAGAAAATATGGCTTGTCGCTGAACCCAAAGAAGAGCTTGTTCACCATGGAAGAAGGCAAACTACTTGGGAACATTATCTCAAAAGACGGTATCCGTATTGACCCTGCACGTGTGAAAGAAATTCAACAAATAGATCTGCCCCAAAATAGAAAAGAGACACAACCGTTCAATGGTAAGATGAATTTCCTACGCCACTTTGTACTCAATCTTGCTGAGCATCTAAGAGATATGACAAACATGCTTAAGAAGGACAGCCAAGTGAAATGGACGAAAGAGGCTGTAAAATCTTTCAATTTGGTCAAATTGGCTCTTTCCTCAGCTCTAGTTCTAGTTAGCCCGGACTACACTCAGGATTTCTTATTGTTTTCATTTGCTTCGGAGCATACTATGGCAGCGGTATTATTGAAGAAGAGAGATGATCATGAAAGACCCATTGCATTTTTTAGCAGAGATATAAGAGACATAGCTTTAAAGTACAACATCATTGAGAAGCAAGCCCTTGCACTTGTGAAGGCATTGGAAGATTTCCGGCTGTATATTCTACATTCTCACATTCTAGCCTATGTTCCTAACGCTGCTGTAAAAGATGTTTTAGTGCAGACCAATCCAGAAGGAAGAAGAGACAAGTGGATTGCAGCCTTGCTAGAATATGATGTGGAAATAAAGCCAAAAAAGCTGGTGAAAGGAAAGGGATTGGCGAAGCTAAAGGCTGAATCAAACTTGCATGCCTTGGACATAAATCTGATCACCACTATGTCCGATGAGAATGAGGAAGAATCGTCATCTTAGGTATCGGAAATGTTTGCTCTTTCTCCATGGTATTCAAATATCATATATGTGCTCAAAAATTTGTCACCACCGCCCGGCATGGCTAGAAACAATGCGAGAACACTCAAGTTGGAGACTGCCAAGTTTTTCATTCTTAATTTAGCACTGTATTGGAAAGATCCCAGTGGCATCTCGTTAAATTGTTTGGTAGAAAAGGAAGTGAAGAAAGTCATGGAGGACTGCCACCAAGGAGACTGTGGTGGTCACCTTTTTTGGAAGTCAACAACAAACAAAATTTTGAGAGTAGGGTACTATTGGCTGAAATTATTTGCTGATGTATATAAGATGGTCAAGCGTTGTCATAAGTGTCATATTTTCAAAGGAAAGTGGAAGTTACAACCTCTACCACTCAAGCCCATAGAGGTGAGTGCTCCTTTACAGCGATGGGGGTTGGATTTCATTGGAAAAATTCATCCCGCTTCTTCCGAATAGCATAGATGGATCCTCACAGCCACAGATTACTTCACAAAATGGACTGAGGTGATTCCCACCAAAAGAGATACAGATGCGGTAATCATTTCATTCCTCAAAAATAACATCTTGTCTCGCTTTGGTTGTCTGAATAAGCTAATCACTGATAACGCAACAACTTTCAAATAAAAAAGGATGGCAGAGTTTTGTCATAAATATCACATCATTTTGGGTCACTCAACTGCCTATCATCCGCAAGCCAATGGATTGACAGAATCTTAAAACAAATCATTGGTCAAAATAATCAAGAAGTTGCTAGAAATAAACAAGAAGTGCTGGCATAAGAGGTTGGTAAATGCGCTTTGGATAGATCAGGCCAGCCAGAAGAAATACATAGGTACGTCACTGTTTGAGCTTGTTTATGGAGTTGATACAGTATTTCCTTCCTCTCTCTCTACCCCGATTTTCAAACTTCTTCAGGAGGACGACAATCAAGAATATGCCATGCAGAGAAGGCTGAATCAAATGGTCCACTTGCAGCAGACTAGAGAAGAAGTTTTCAAGAACACATCCAAATTGTAGGAGAAAATCAAGAAAATTTATGACAGAAAGGAAAAGGTTGACAAATTTCAGGTGGATGATGTGGTGCTGAAGTGGGATGCAAGGAATGATGAGAAAGGCAAGCACAGTAAGTTCGAGAACCTCTAGAAAGGCCCTTTCAAGATTGCAGCATATCGAGGGCAGAATGCCTTTCCTCTGAAGGAAATAAATGGAGAAGATTGTCCAGGAGGGCCGGTCAATGGTCGGCTGCTCAAGCAGTACCATTTCTAAGTTATTAGCGCTACTTCCACCATCACTATAAATACCATTTTATTTCAGTTTCATTAGAGTTGTTCAAGCTAGCCTTTAAGTCATTTTAATGTCTAGTTTGAATCAATTTTTTGGTCATTTCAGTTTCATAAATGAGTCAGAGTCCTGTATTATTTATCAAAATAATGACTCTGTAGCCCAATGGATGAAGGCACTATCTAGCTCTTCCAGAGATCTGCTATTCTTGGCACCTCCAAGGAGCTACCATCCCCATTGGAGCCAATGTTAGAGTTGGTCTGGTGAGTCCTCTGTCAGAGATCAAAACTCTTTATGCATTTCATGTTTAGGTGTCCCGCTCCATTCTCCCAGCTGCATTCCACTAGGGGCATGACATAATCTAATGGAGAAGGTCATGATAGTCATTCCCCCTCATGTCTGGCTCCTACTGGCTCAGGTCTTTTGTCAATAATCATCAAAGTCCATGACAGTCAATGTTTAGTCCTTTAAAGGACAAAGGTCATTTTCGAGGTCTTGGTCTAGGAATTCATCAATTTGGTCTTTGAACATGTCCAGCAAAGCCATGCAGGCCAGAGTAAGGCCCTTACACAGTTATGGTTAAAAGAGTTTCATCGTCATGTGGATAGACTTCGACTCTTCTTCAAAACCCTATTTGGAAGAAAAGTCAAACAGTGTCATTTATGACAAAATTTTCAAAAAAGTCACCAGTTGATTTTTCCAGATGCAGTCATGGTTTCCATGGCCTAATGCCCTATCTTACAATCCCTGCAAAGAGTGCCAAAAATTTCATCATTTGAGCTAAAATTTCAAAGGGAAAGTGAAAATGAGTGTGTTTTAAAGTCATTGAAAATGTGCCAAAACATAACATTAGAAAAATGGGTTTTTGAAGAGGAAAACATTAAACCCATCTCTTCGAGGGCTATATATACAATTTTTTATCAAAACCAAAGGAATTTTGCTATTACAAGCCTTGGAGAAGCATTGTAATGGTGTGAGTGTGCATTTGTGAGCGTTTGAAGGAGTTGGAGGTGGTTTTAGAGGGCGCGACGCATATTCCCAGGAGCACGAAGCACACAGAGGGCACGACGCACAGATAGCATGCCCACAGTTCAATTTTTCTAAGGGCACGGTGCATACTAGGGTGCAACACACTGGGATTTGCACACGGCGCATACAGACAAGGGCCCAAACAAGTGCCAATCACTTCCAAATTTTGGTGAAACCTATCAAATTAAGAGGTAGGCCTTATAACGTCACTAGCTCATCAAATTTTGTCAATGATATGGTGTTCATTGAGATGTTTGAATGTCACCAAAATCCATAAAGTCAACCATAAGAATTCACCAAGAAATTGATGGCTAGGGTTGTTAAAATGTGTTATTAGTGCCAAGGTTTCATTTCACCCACCATTTTCCCCTCGCCTATCATTTTCCCATCCACCCTCTATCATTTTTCCTAAAACCACTACCCTAAATTACTACCGAACCCTCTCCCTTATCCCTCAACTATTTGGTCAACACAAAAACCCAAACCGTACCCTCTCAGAAACCCCAAACTCCTCCCACATCCCTAACAAATTTCTCCCTATAACCCCTATCCCCATTTCATCGCTCCCTTCCTAATACTCCCTGTTTCATTGTTCCCCTTGGTGACAGATATCACAAAAGAACCCAGCCTCACACCATCATCAAAGGGCAGCCTAATCATAGTCCACATTGCATTCATGACATCACAACATTCGTCTGAGAATGAGATGGAGACACAGAGTGACTCATCCTCAGAAGAGGAGGCTCCCAAAAGACACCAGAAGAGTGGAAAACATGTCAGGGATGAACCCACTACCCTCACTGAGTTACAAGCATGTCCTATTGCCATGTCATGCTTCCAGCACCTATCATGTGTTGAATTTTGTCAAAGGCTGGTAAATGTTAGAGTTCATCATGAGTTGGCCCATTTATTTGTGCTTCATCTACATGGAGGTCAATCTATCTTGGCCGGGGTCACTTTCACATTTACACCCGAAGCTATATCAGTGGCAACAGGTATACCAAATGTTGGAGAATAATGGCATAAGAAGAAGAAGGTGGATAGGGAACACTATAAGCCTTAAATCAAGGCAATATTATTGAATTAGCTCACAAGAGTCTTTCCCTTGAGATGCTTGAAAGATGAGTATGCTCCACTCATGAGATTGATCATGAAATACTTCAGCTGTGAGGGGAGGTTCTCTCAACTGTATGCCTATCACATTTGGTTTCTCATGCACTTCACTAGGGTGAGGATGATGAACCTCCCATTTTTCATATGTAGGAACATAGAGAGGATGAACACCTTCATGTTGCATAAGAACCCCCAGCAGTAGCTTAACAGTGTGTTTCACTTTTCTCCTATTCGGATTTTGGTAGATCATCAGTTGGGATTGCAGGGCGTTGCTTGGGAGGACTTCATCTCCCATGATTTATTCAACACATCATAGGTACTATGAGAGCCAGAGCAAGAGTTGTGTGGTCCTTCTCATCAGCATGAGCACCGTGAGACCACTACCATGCCAGTTTTTGTTACATATCAGAGAGGTAGTAGGCAGTTGTTTGCAGCAGCAAAGCAAGTGTTATCTCCTTCGAGGATGGAAGGGGCCTCACTTCCGGCATCAGCGATGTAGGTACTAGACAAGGGAAAGAAGCCCGTGCATGATGAGGGGCCATCAGGTGTGCAAGAGACCGATGTCATCCTCATTCATGATGATGAGGCAGAGGCAGAAAATGCCAAACTTAGGATGACCATTCAGGAGCAGGACTCGGAGATCCAAGACTTGATACTGAATATGGAGAGGTCCAAATGGATCATCAAGTATTTGGAGCAGAGGAACAAGTAGCTTGAGGACCAGCAAGCAATCTTGGAGTTGTAAAGCATCCGTGAGAATCGACAAGCTGCCTAGCAGAGGAGGATTGAGCTCACTACCTTAGAGCAAGAGATCAACAACGACCGTGAGTCTTGGTTGGAGCGAGTCAATATACACCTGGAGAGAGTCCTGGAGAAGGCCAACATGGACAAAACTATAATGAGGAGGATGGCTTGTCATTACAGGGCACGAAACATGAGCGCAAAGGCCTGAATAAGGAGCTTGAAGGCCAAACTGAGCAGAGCAACAAAAGAGGCAAAAGAGAAAGATCGGCTTCAAATCTTGTCGCAAGCTTCTATGGCCCAACATAGTGCCTCTTAGAGAACATCCAGTCTAAATTTCAAGAAATTTGTGACAATTTTGGTCACATGGGAATTTTTTGGCATAAATACAAGTTTTTTCTCTATACACGCGCGCCACCGGCATGACACGTAGGATTGGGAGCTCCGAATGAGAAATGGTTTGCATTTTTGGATTCGGTAGGAAACATCATGACTACTAGCACTCAAGGAAGAAACTTGGGCATTATTTGATTCTCCAGGAGATAAAAAAACCCAAAAAAATGGCCTCATTGCCCCTATTTTGACACATAGGAAGCAGTCTTGGAGAATGAAGATTTGGAGGGGAAAATTAACTCCAAATTCCAAAACTCCACTCGGGTTGGAAATTAGACAGGACATTCTTTCGAACGAGCACAATTAGGCACATTTGGATTCTTGCAAGTGCCTCAAAACGGTCCTCAATGTGGCGCAATGCATACAGAAAAGGGCGCGACGCATATAGGAAAAAAGGCCCAAAATGCCTCTGTTTCGCGAAATTTCACTTCTCGACTTTTCATAAGTGGGCCCCCTCATCCACACTTCATTTTTTTGGCACCAAAGGTGGCTTTTAAATAATTTTCACTCCAGATGGGCATCTATCCAAGTGGAAAAGAATGGCAAATGGTCACCCAAGCCATTTGTCATGTTTGTGGCACTACACCTGTAGCTGATGTTTGGCTCTCCACCTTTATTTTGTAATGATTTGAGTAACTCCCCAACCCTTGGGCGTTCTATCTCTTCATGGCACATTCTATATATTGTATGCAAACTATTTGCAAAGGGTTTGTTTGCTTGTAACTTCTGGGAGACTGTGGGAAGGAAACTATGTTTCTGCATTATATATTTTTTACAGAGAATTAATGAAAGGCAGTGGCTTTGTTTCATCAGATCCATGTGGTTGTGAGTGTAGAAAATGTGTCTCTTATGTTTCATATGTCCCTTGTTATGATTCATAGTTCATTTCATATTCATTTCCAATGAAGTTTTCTGAGTTAGCTAAGGTAAAATTCAATTTTATTGCTCTACCTGTGGGAAAATTTCATGTTCAGTGTTCATTCTTCTGTTTAAAAGGATTCATGTTGTCCGTGCCCTTTTCACTCTCTTAATCAATCTCTCCATTCTGCACTATCTTAAACTAAATTGCTAGGCTTTCCACCTACCTTGCCTCACGAAGTAATTAGTGCCTTTGTATTAAGTTATCTGTTCTTTCAGGTCCATTGGTCCCATATCATCCCAGAAACACAGTCATTCATAAAAATTTCTTCTTATGTCCATATTCACTTACTAGCCTAAGATAAATAGTTCAATGTAAGTCATCTCAGGCCTTTTCGTTTATCTATCCACTGAGTGTGACTTGGAGAGAGCCCTCTCCTATTATGGTAGGGCTAGCTACCAGACTGAGCGTGGTTTGTGGTTACCCTAAATTTTGCTTTCTTTCAACCTAAGGCGAATTTACGTGCTAGCACATTAGTGGAACACATTCCTCGATTTTCTCAATCATTGGAGTTCCACAATTTGTTCCATAATTCCATAATATCTTGTTGACTTATTATTTATTATTGATCCTCCAGTAGTAGGGAACAAGTCCCTAAATTATCTCCTCCTCCAACTCTTCATAATTTGCACAATATTCTCATAATATTCCACAAAAAATTAAATAATATTAGGCAAAAATATTCAATTATTCATAAACCTTCCTAATGAATATATTAAAGTTAAAAATAAAGTATTTAATGCAAAAAGAGAGGTTTAATGTGGTGAAGGATGGTCATATGCCTTAATTTGTGTTTTATTTTGGAGGCATGAGCCTTAATTTATGTCTAATTTAGAGGCCCATCATACCCCCTGCTGATGTTGCTCATCCTCTGAGGAACTTAGTGACTTCATTGTGTGGCATCCATGGCCTTGGTGGCCTCTCTCTTGTGCATTAAGAATTTTTGCTGTAAGCTCTGCAAAGACAAGCCAAAAAACATATTTGTGCAAAGAAAAGTGCTTGTTTCTTAGGACCATTAGTTTGCCTTATTGCCCTTATTCGATATGGTTCTTGATTGTTTTTTTAGTTTAGCAAGGTCTTCCACACCCTTATCAACATTCTGCTACCTTGTTCCACCATTTATTGACCTTAAGGCTACCCCCTGTAGGATTTTTAGGTCGCTGTAATTCCTACAGGATCATCATGTAGAAAACACAGTCCCTTTATAAACTGAAGTAAGGGAGTGGAAAAAATGACATAAATGGTGGAGGAATGAATGGTAATGAGTAGTAAAATAAAAATTTGAGTGACAAGGGTCTATTTTTTATCCTCATTTTCTCTTTGACTGTCCTTCTTGCTGACCGAGAAAAGGAAATTTCATGAAAATGGAGAGGATGCTCTCTTTGTTTTTTTTTAAGAATGAAAGGGGATGGATGAATGATGAATAGATAGTGAATATGAAGTGGATGGAGGGATTGGAGTGCTATTGTAACATGTTCTTTGCAAAAAAATCTTCTTTTAACTCTTGTCCTCATTCCTTGAAATCGTCACCCTTCATAATTTGACTTTTCAACATTGCATGAGTGAAGGAGTGAGCTGCAATCAACTAGTTGAAGGCGGTTGAGACTGTTGACCCATTTGTAGCTTATAAAACCTCATCTCTCATGCATTGACAACAAATTTCTAACTATAATATGCTCAAAAGAAGATGTCAAGAACATTGCATGCATGTACCTATCTAATAGTTATTGGAAAGACATGCATGTTGCTGCTGAGTTGATGTTGATGTGCAAGTGCTGGATGGTGACGCTGATGATCCTGATGCTGCTGCTACGCTCTCAAGGAGCTACTATGACCTCTGGATCTCATTTGAAACTGCTCACTGCCAATCTCGTAGGTATTGTTCTATATCCTGTAGGTTTATAGGAAAATAGATTCTTTCATCCATATCTCACAAACAGTAGACTGGATTGAGCTAAAACGTTTTGAGTATGTTTCCATCATCATTATACATCTCTCCATAGAAAAAATTTGGTCAATGGATGCATGGATCTTGAGAAAAACTAAAAGTGGCTGAAGGTGATGCAGGTCGATTTCTTGGAAATTGTGCATTGGAATTTGCTGAAATTGCTTGGACATGTTACCGTCATCCATATTCATCTCCCCTTGATACAATGCTTTAAATCGATGCATGGATATTGATAAAATGCAAAAATGGTTGAAGGTGGTGGAGGCCAATTTCTTGGAAATCGTGCACTGGAATTTGTTGAAATTTCTTGAGCATATTATCATCATCCATATGCATCTCCCTATGAATCAACTTGGTAAATGGATGCATGGTTTTCAAGTTGTGGCAAAAACAAATTTCTGCTCTATGTATTTTTGTATTATGTATGTATTTTTGTATCTTGTAGTAAAATAGAGCATCCTACAATTTTTTAGGACAAGGAAAATAAGTGGTAGAAGCTTTAGAATGATGAGTGGATGGTGAAAATAGATGAGGGGGATGGATTGACATGGAGTTGGCCTTTTTGGAGCATTTGAGCGAAGTAGGAGAAAGGTAAAATTTGACTTCTTTTGATTAGGCTTGACCAATTTTCCTTTTTGTACCAACTTGTTCTTGTTGCTTGCAGATGTTGAAGAGTACATGCATGCATGGAGCAAGGATTATTTTTTTTCTTCTAGGCCTACGAGTCATGTGTTCGATGTTTTCAACTAGTAGGTTTGCCTAGGCACCTCAAAGGAGGTTTTCACGTAGGATCTTATGTTGTCACTTTTTTTTTCTTTTCTTTTTTTCAACCCATTGACTGCCTCATGGAGGTTTTAAATCAATGAGCCAATCTGAGGGGCCTCCAAGGAGGTTTTCACCTTATATTTTTTTCTCTTATTTTTCATTTTTTATCCTTCTTCTACCCTACCCTACTTGAAAAACAAAATCACTTTCAAGTATAAGAATACTTCCAATGGAGCCATGTACACATCAAGAGGACAAACAAAATGATGTGGAGGCTTGAAATGTATGCTTTGACATGTACGTGGATTTCAGAGACTGAATGATTTGAATTTGAAAGGATCAAGCCTAGTTGAGGAAGAGAGTATTGGTGCAACTTAATGACAGTCTAAAACCTGTTGTGGTGAAAACACAACCCCCCCATTATTGACTTGCTCAACTCAAATAATGGGGACCCTTTCTATAAACGTTTTGGCTAAACACCTTCTTGGATTTTTATTTAGTTGATTTCCCTACACTTTTGTTAATTTTCATTTTCTTTGGATTATTGTTTTGATTGATTTGTTAAAATCGATTTTTTATAAGCTTCCCATTGACACTTGTTTCGCCTCATTTGGTCAACTGGTTTTAAAATGACACTCCTTTGAAAGTTTGACCATTTATGTAGCCTGGGTTAAAAATGCATAGAATGTACAATATTGCATTTTGTAAATAAATTAGTTCAATAATGAATTCATTTTAAATATCAACCCCTAGTGAATTTTTACTACCATTTTTCCATTTTTACTTAAGCAGCCAAATTATTAAGCATCGAGATTTAAGAAATTTACTTCAATTTCCAAATCAATTAGTAATCTTACAAACCCATAATGGGATCCAAGTAGCTGTAGCTTTAGAACACTAGAAGATTGATGAATAGGTGTGGCTGAGACCAAAAATAAAATGATGATTTAATGTTAAATTTTGAAATTAATTTTAAATTAATTGAATAATAAATTTAATTATAATACCTAAATTCAATTACAGTAAATATCAAGGTATAATAGAAAAATAATATATATATGTAATCTGAAAAAATTTCTCATCGTATTCGAGAGTTTTGAAGTGTGGACAACATTTTTAAAAAACCCCGATGGACTCAATCTTCCCGATCCCGATCATAAAAAAGGCATGCATCGCATCGGAAGTTTTTCACTTGACACATTTTTGAAACCCCGATAATCTTCATTTCCCCGACTTACCGATGCGATGGGGCATAAGGCATTAACCCAAGTCTCATTACAAGTTTGGTATTTGTTTGAGTTTTAAAATCACTCATACTTATGAGTGAAATGAATAAAAGTAAGAATAGTGTAATGTAAATATTAAAATAAAAGTTAATATTTAAGATTAAATTTTAGATTAATTAAATTAATTAATATATTTAATGCATAATTAATTTAAATTAAATTAAAAGTTTAAATAATCATTTAAATTAAGTTTAATCTTAGTTATTGATAGTTAGATTTTAATTTTATATTAGATAGTTAATAATATTAAATTAGTTTAGATTAATTAATATGATTTTATTTTGTTAAGGGTTAAGTTTAGTTTCATAGTAACAATTAAATTAGAATTGAATTATTAGATAATTAGAATGCTAATTTAGGATTTAATTTTTAATTCGAATTTTGATTTTAGCCCAACAACAAAATTTCCAGATTTATGGCAGATTTATGGCAGATTTAACTCATCATCTTTCTAGGCCCATAGATTGAGTTTTACTTGGCCAAATGAGGTCAATGATAGCTCATTGAAAAGATAAAATGAAAGAGTATATTTCTGAGGAGATTTCACTAATAGATTTGGTCATTTATTGGGTTGAAAATCAGGTAGAAGATCAAGCTCCGAATTTTGAAAACAAAATCAACTTTCTCAGTTTTATTTTCATTTGCCCAAGCCTCTTCTAATTGCAGATTCACTCATCAATGATATCTTGGCCAATTAAACCATCCCAAGCATCAATAGAAAGCTTACATTTTATTTTCAATTATTTATTTAATTGTATCTCATTGGATTTGTTTTAAATACCAGCAATAACATTTTGATTTTATTGTTGCATTTTAATTTATTTTTATTTCTTCTTGCAAGAAAACAGTAGAAGAGATATGGAAAAAAGGATGTCAATCGATGAGAATACTCCAGCAATTGAAGATTAGAATTTTTTAGCAATTAAAATTGGATTTTATAGATTTACCTTCAAAAAACTTTCCTCTAAAGAATTCCTTTTCAAATAATATAAATAATAGATTGCAGAATGTAATAGGGAGCTCCTCTCCTCTGCAATTTTAGACTTCTAAAAGCACTACCGTAATAGGAATTTAGAGTTGTAGGAGGGAGGAGAGAGAAACTCAGATCTGGGGATTATTGAGGATTTTTCCTTTGTATCTTCAATTATGTATGTGGGGCAGAGTTTACACTATTGTGGCTCTAGTTTTGAAGGCAAAAGTTCAAGCAATGTAAAGGACTGCTGGAGACCAAGGACAGAGAAATGAATGCAATAAATTGGTATTTCTAATACTACTGTTTCTGTTTCATTTTTATGGTAATAGGAATGTCACATTTTATTCATGTTTGTGTACTATTGTCAACATGGTTAATTTGTCCCAATATTGTTATTAGGTATCTCTGTTCTTATGAATTAAAATCTAATTTCTGAGTAACTATGTACTTAGAAATTTGTCTTATAAAATTGATTTATTGAATGGTAATGTGTTGTGAACTATTTCCACACATTATTGTTTAGCTATTGGATTTACTGATATGATAATCAATATCATTTTTGTGAACTACTTCTGGGAATGTTGTTGGTTTATTATTTCTTTTTTTTTTTGTAAGCTGGGTGGTGCCAAATTCTATTAACAAAACATAAACATTACATAGTTAGGGGTCTCAACTCGCCCCGAAGGGAAACCGAGTATATTGACCACCGGTAGTTTTTCACAGCTGCCCAAAAATAAAATACTTTAAACTCTTCTTTCCATGCCTTATACACTATATCTATACTCCTATTACTACCTACAAACATCTGCATATATATAAGCATAAAGGCCAAACATGGCTAAAAGCATAGACAAAAATGACAGTTCCTTCATTCATCATGGACATGCCTGAAATTACTGGTTCTCTGGATTTCCTTTCTGCTGTTTCTCCTTCTTGACCAGCACCCCGCTTGCCTCCAGTTGTTGTTGCAGGTCTTCCAATCTCTTATCTTGAATCAATAGAGTGATTATTATGTTCTTCAATTCTTTCTTTAAATTCGGGATTCCCTGAGACAGTTTAGCCATCTCCACTGCTACCTGTTCCATGGCTTTAGCCATGAGCCTTTTCATCACCCAATACAGATGAAGGGACTACTTATAGAGCGTCATTCTTCCTCTGGTGTGCCTAGGGTCAGGCATGAGGTCTGTCCAATCTTCCATATCCTCTTCTGACTGAGCTTGGATAGCTTCTTCTTCCCAATGCTCAAGAATTCTCTTGATTTTTGGGTTTGATTTCTCTCTGTATTCCTTCTCTACTATCCATACCTTATTTCCAATTGTTTGTCTGGCCTGTCGGGTCCCCTCATGCACCCCTGTTTTCGTTTCTTCGTCTTGGCTGGTGCTGCACTGTCGCCCTCTTCGATTGCGCCCAGCCACAATATCACGGCCTCTTCGAGCCCCTTTGCCCCGACGACCTCTCCCTCGCCTGTTCCTGCCCCTACCCCTTCCTGCATGGTTAGATGGTCTCCCTCCCTTGTTGTCGCCACTCCCGATTTCTGAATTGCTCCGGCTGTTTCGGCTTATCCCCTGCCCAGTCTCCTCTCGCCCTTCCAACCTTTCCTCACTCTCCCCTTCTGAAACTTCATACACTGGAACATCCTGAGGTGCGCAGTCTGCCATCTTCCGCTTCCCCTTCCTGTCCTCCTCTTTCCTGGCCTGTTCAGTCTCAAACCCGCTGCTCCGCATCCATCGCTAGCCTCTTTAACTGCCTTCGAGTTCCATATTTTCCTTTCCTCTTCGACTCCGCTCACCGCGCGCTCGGTTGACAGAGCTGCTTGTCACCTTATCGCTGTATCTACGCTCTGCTTTACCCAGATGGATTCCGCAGCAGATCTTCTTCCTCGGACAAGCTCGCCACCTTCGCTCCCTTATCATGTTCCTCCGCATGCCTGTGCTCATCATTTTTTGGTGCTGCCTGTTCTCCCGGATCCCGAAGCTATCATTTCTCCACCTCTTTTCTGTCTGTGACTCTGCCTTCCCGTATTGTCCACCGCCTTTCCGTTCTGACTCCCTTACCATCCCACCGTGCTTAACACCTGTGGTAGTAATGCCTGCACCTGCCTAAGTACTCCGCCGCCGGTCCATCATCTCAGCCAGCCCCACGTCATTCAACCCGATCGGGTGATCATTTTTATCCATATCATGGCTTTGTAGCTTCATCATGGTCTTGGTCTATTATTGTTTTCAAACCTTCCCAGCTATGATCCCTCTCTAAAGAGGTCCAATTTCTATCTATGCTGTTGTTTGCTTCCCTGCTTCCCCAGTTAGCCAGGAAATCTGCAGCCTTGTTTCCATTGTGTCGGACATGGTTAATTATCTTATAATCAATCACCTTCAGTAATTCCTCTATGTCTTTGATGATGGCTGCAGTCCTCCAAATTTTGGCTACTTTGTCCCAGCTCTGCCCATATTTGAGTTTACGTAGCATCCCAATCGCGATCTGTGAATCTCCTTCAATTTCCAAGTTCATATACCTGTTTCTGACTGCTATTCTCATATCCTGGTGGATCGCCCAGAGCTCTGCTTCATTATTCGTCATCTCGCCTCCCCACTCCGCATAGATCCATCTGGTTCTGCCTTTTCCATCCCGGAAGATGCCACCAAACCCTGCCGGACCAAGGTTCCCTTTCGACGCTCCGTCAAAATTCAATTTGATGGAGTGTAACCCTGGGAATCTGAATTGGTTGGGGCTCTGAGCTTGGGTATTAATTCTCTGTTCTCCTCTTGGAAAAAGCATGCTAAAGTCTAGGTTCAGCATCTTGGCTATTCTACCTTCCGCTTGATCCATCTTCCAGTCTTCCTCATCCCATTTTTCTGATAACACAGTTTCTTTGATTGCTTTGCTTACTTCCTCCCAGACTTTGTCTGGTCTGCTGGTTTGTCCCCTGAATATTCTTCTGTTGCGTTCCTTCCATAGAAACTAGATCACAAAGCCTACCTATAGGTTCCAGATTCTTCTAATTACTTTGCTTTGGAATTGGCCTAAACCCCACTGAACTATGGTATTTCGAATGTCATTGGGGTCCCTCATAGTTCTTCCAAATAGTGTTCTTATCTTTTGCCATACACATTCTGCATAGGGGCAGATATTCAGAAGGTGCTCTTGTTGGTTTATTATTTCAGTTGATAGGTCTCAATAGGATTTGTTTTGATATTCGTAATATCAGTTAATTGAGCTACTTAATTAATTTGATATTCATTATAAACAAGACATATTTAAATCCCAATACTTTAACTATCTTTCTCTTAGTTGGGTTAGATCTATATCTACCTAATTAAGATATGATTAAGATTAGTTTCTTTTTGCTTGCATTATAGAATAATCTTACATTTAGATTAAGTTCTACATTCTTTTAAGTCCTCTTTTCAAAGAGGAAAAACTTTCGTTGTGGCTTGGTTGAACCCAAATGAGCTTAAGGGTCATTCTCTTGCCTGATCAGCAAGAAGAAGTGATCTGATATCCCTGTGTGTTGGTAGTTAAAGATACATCATAAACCAATAGCGATAGGGAGAAGGTAATTGGACCTAGTTAAACCAGTCAGAGCCACCACACCAAATGTAAAAGGAGTTGCTTTAAGGTCCAGACCGGGTGGTTATCCCCCATTGTTGTTGCGGAGATTTTCGAGGCATCAACACTTTTGGTGCTAGAAAGAGGGCCTGAGATTTTTGTCTATTAAAGTCCTTTCAATTTTAACATTTTATTTAAATCACGATGGCTCATCTTAAGCTTCCAATTTGGAGTTGTATCCATGGACGTGAATCTTCCAATTCTCAACCCGAAGTGGTAACCCTCTTGTTTCACGTAAAGCTCAATGGTAAGAGAAATTCTTCTACTTTTAATCTTGTCTTTCAATTTATTCAAAATGTTTCAAATTATGATTTTCAAGGAATTGATAAAGGCATTTTATGCAGGATCTTTACTCTCACATTTGCGGCAAAATCCAAAAACTAGTGTAGAACTCTTCTAGTTGCTTCAATTCACAACTAGGATCAATTTGTTACAATTTTCATTTCTAAATTTGACAGCTACGATTAAGAACATGTATGTTATAAAATTGAATATTTACGAAGATTTGAAAATGACTCCCTTAAAGATTTTAATATTTGATTTCATTTGAATTGTTTAAGATTTAAAGTTGAAGATAAACCTATGGAAGAAGAATCACTAGATTGGTTTGAACATATTTGCTCTCTTCCTCCCATTTCTAATTCATATGAAATTATTTCAAGCTTTGTTCCATCCCCTTCTAATATAAATGAGAATTCCAATATGGATGTGCAAATAAATTGTCATGAAGTGTTTTCACAAAGCTTGGAAAACATTTCTATGCAAATGCAAGAAGGCAACAACAACAATTTTGAAGAAAGAGCCACCTTGAAATCTGAAAGCTACTTTGAAGTAAATTCAGAAAATCAAATTGCAAATCAGCAAGTACAAGCAACAATCGAAGTAAATAATAAAATGAAAACTACTGTGCAAATTTCTGAATTTTTCCATGATGAGAAAATGTCGAAATCAGAGCAGCAAAACAACCTTCTTCAAGAAAGCATGAGTACACAAAGGAATGATTTTCAATCTGAAATTTATAGTGAACAAAATGCACAAGAGTTCTCAAATAGAGAAATTTTTAAATACATTGTTCCAGGTTCACATTTTTCCCTTTATCCTGATATTTTTAACGATAGTAATTTTTCCCCTCTTGGTATTAATGATATTTCAGAAAATACAGATGCTGATCTAAATGAGTTACCATTAAGTTTTTATCAAGATATAGAGGCAATTAATGATCATTCTTTTTCCATTAATGAACATGAAATTCTTGTTCCTCCTGGTTTGGATATATTGGATGAGACTGAAGGGAATTCTAAAGAATCTTGTAAAGTCATTTATGATAATTACTCTGACATCGAGGATGTTGATTTCTATTCTTCTCAAGAGAATCCTCATTATAAAATTCAAATAACATCTCAGAATGAGGAACGCTTCAATTTAGAAATTATCCCAACCAATCCTCATTTTAGAGTAGAAAATTATCTTCCTTCTTTCACCATTCGAAAAAACATTCCAATTTATTATTAATATCATGATGAAACTCTCATTCCTACTCATAATCATAATTCGTTTTCTAGTTCACAAGTTGGAATTCGAAATTACACAAATTCCATAATTCTGGTCAATCCTTGTGAAAACAAAATCATTTCAAAATGATCCCAATTGTGTTGTAACATTAGTTGTAAAAATAGTGATTTCATTTTATTTTTGTTTCCTCACTTATTTTGTTTAAATTTAGATTTATTTTTTGATTTTATTTTTCAAAATTTTAACACTTGACGCTGCCATATTGAGCACTTTATTATCAAACGCTCAATTGATGAATTACCTTATTGGTAAATTCAAGTTTCATGTTATAACCATGAACATCAAAAGTTGTTAGCATGTCAATGTCAATTGATGTTCATTTATTATCAAAAACCTCTATCTTTTCAAAGCCAATATCAACTAGAGAATGTATTTTTACAATCTGACAAGCAATCCAATTTAATTAATAATTTTCCATTTCATTTGAAATATTTCCATCCATTTTTCATTAATTCATTTGAAAAACATTTGGAAATTTGCCCCTCAAAGAAGATTGTTAATAGTTTAACATTTGTAGATAACACAAACGATTTTTTCCAGGCCTTTGAATTTAAAAGTTCATATCCACAAACTCGCATGTTATCTCCTCTTTTGAACATTTCTGAGTTATTAATGGAAATCCATCTAGATTTCTATGATCCAATTGGTTTTCAATTGGAAAGGAAATTTCAAGAAAAAGAGATTTTCATTAAATTAATAACAATAACTATACATTCTGATTTCATATTTAATTTTCTTAGTTTAATTACATTTGTATTTTTATTACTAACATTTGAACTGTACATACATGCAACAATTAAAATGAGAAAATGGTTACACTGGAAATATGACTATACCTAGTAATTTTTCAGGTATATGGTTATAATAGGAGTATAATTAATGTAGTTCATTTATTTTCAATAGTTCTGTAGATTAAAAATAAAACAAAGCAATCGGCCATTCTCATACATGTTCAGTGAAAACATTTTCTCCCTATCGGAAAATTTTAATTCTTGCTTCCCTTTTTAAATTTCTTACAACAATACCTCTACTCTATCTATTTTGAATAATGTCTTGATTAAATTCAATTAAAGTTGCACTTGGAATTGATCACCTCAAAGCCACTTTTCTTCATTTCGAGATTTCCTTTTAAGATTTTCTTTAGAAATTTATATGATAAAGGTTTTGAAGATATAAAAGCTTCATGATCTCATTATCTCATGAAATGTATGACTGTCTATGATAAAATTAATTCTAATTCAATCATTATTAGTCAGTCTAACCTTTCGCGGAAATCATATGAAGTTCATATTATCTTCCTCGAAATTTGCTAAGGATGTCCATTCTGTTGTGTGCACACATTCAAATCTGTTTTGATATTTTTCTACAATTAATGGCTTTATCCCATTTTGACCTTTAGTTGAAATACACATCATATCCATTTACTAAAGGCTTTATTGAAAAGTCACTATAATAATACATATTCTTCTCAAGTTATTCGGAATAAACAGAGGTAATAAATTGTTGTTTCAATTCAAAAGGGAAGACTATTTTCATATTTATTTTTGGTAAATTTTATATTTCCTGAACATGAATAAACATATTTTATTTAGGTTGATTGCACATTCCGATTTAGAATAAATGATGTGATGATTTTTAACAAAGTCAAAATTTTGATAAATCTAAGGAAGGATTTGAAGTTTCGTGAGGTAAAATCCACAGACAATTTCCTTCTAGGTATGCATTTACAAGTTCATTCTCATCTATTATTAGTTTTTGTTTTCCTTAGCTTTTTTTTTTATTGTTCTGTTGTATTTACAGGTTTTCATTTGTTTTCAAAAAAATTGAAGTAAGTAGCAAACCTGTTTCAAATTTGCAACAAGTTCAGGGGAACTTTATGTGTGATTCATTAGAATTTAAGCATTTTTTAGATTTTCTTTCATTCATTATAAAACCCAAGTGAAATTTAAAACATTATCTCAAGATTCATGTTTGAAATATTTCGACTTGATTTTCATATTTCTAATGAAAAATACAACCACATAATTTCGAACCTGATATGAAATTCAAATCAGATTCATAAAAATATCACGTTCGTTCAATCACAATAACCGTAGGAGCATAACTTTAAAAGTACTGGTGTCACAGATCTGATATGTTATTAAAATCCCATCATAAAGTTACTCGGTCCACTTTTAATCGCATATCGGCATCGCAAAAATCATATTGTGTTACATCGGGTACCAAAAGTTTGCCGATTATAGCTACGTCATCTATCGCATCGCCGATATCGCAATCACTTCATCGCATTTTTATTCTCACATCACCTCTCTGAATCTGCAATGTGCATTTTTGCGATATGTGAAGCATAACGTAAATATTCTTTGATCCCCAATATAATATTTGTTTAATGATGTGATCGCTTCATTTCATTGCACATGTTCTTATCAACAATTTGTTATTGCAATCTCCGATGCGATAGCTTCCAATGTATGCCTTTGAGCCATTAACATTTAATCGATATATGGCATAACAACAAAGGTGAAGTCTTGCAAATTAAAATTTAAGCATGGTGAAGAAACATGTGATGCAAATCATCCCATATGGCGATGTGTTATTTTAAAAGTGATCTTGGGTAACCACTATGGTAAAAATGTAGTTAATGACCAATTTGCAAAATATTTAAATCATTTTAATTTCTCATATATTGCAGTTTTAAATATATAATTCCATAATAAAAAATGGAATTCAAGACCTCCCTATCTTCATATTTAAATTTCATTATCTTTGATTTGGTCTTGATTCTGGACAATTTATAAAATCATGGAGTTTATATGAAACTTATAATATTTTGAGAAACAATCATTACTGTAAAATTTCATTCTCATTTCTGATACATTTGTTTTCCCTTGAACATTAAGCATTCCATTTTTACATTTTACTGCTTGCTTTAGTTTAAATAAAATAAATAATGATTTTGGGTTACAGGATTTTCGTTAGTTTGACTTTTTCATGTTTTTAATGTTAATTAAAATAAGAAGTCAGCCAGTTTGGAGAAATTGATAACTTTCAAGGTAAGATCACAAGAAATTATCCAATGGCAAGATTCATGTACCCACTTTCATTAAATTTCCATTTCATTACTTTAGTTTCAGTTTTGTTTTTTTGATATATAAATCTGTTTTGCAGCTCTTTGTAAAAAGCTTTCAATCCTTTACCAGATCATATTTTCGAAATCCTATACTCTTCTCTTGGATTTATTTCAAGAAGCAACGATAATGTTCATTGAAACATCTACACCAGGAAGTTTCTGAACCTTTAGTTTGTTTCTTTAAGTATCCATTTTATTACTAAATGATTAAGATGATGCTTTGAAACAAGAAGATTGATATTAGACAGAAAATTTTCATTGTGGCTGAATATTATCGTCAGTGCTATCTAAATGCCTAAAACACTTACAACGCTGCAAGATATGATTTTTTCTTGACATAAAAATGAATGGTTACACGATTATTTTCTTTTTCTTCATATTGTTGAGACATTGGTATATACATTCTTGTTTGAGTTTATCTTTTGAAACTTGGATTTTCTTTTCCACTGTTTAAATTTCTTCATCTTTATTTTTGTTTGCCTATTTCTTTTTCACTTTGGCTTAAGAGTTCTTTTTCCTTTAGTTTTCAATTTTGATTTTGGTGACTTTGTTGTGATTTATATGGAAGGCCTATTTGTTACCTAACAATAGTCAATATACATGGAGAAAAGTTGTTAATAGTCACCTATTAGCTTTTTCTTAAATCTCTTAGTAGAGTTTGATTTGCTTATTATAAAGGTAAACATACTTAAGGAAGAGATTACCAATCAAGAGGAGTTGGAAAAGTATCATAAAATCTGGAGAAATTTATTTTTCATCGAAATTGTAATCATTTTGAGATTTCAAAATTTCATTAGGATCTTTCAAAGTTCTATTATCAGTCAAGAAAAGTTATTTTTAACCAAGTAAAGACACTTTACAGCAAAGCACCTTTAACTCTGAAATTGTTATTCTTAACTCTTAAGGAGTCAATGATTCTCCGTGTCCCAGAAAGTCTTATTTTTCTAGAGTGTGATCCAGAAGTATATTTAAACTTAAAACATAAGAGGTCTCATCATGAGCCTGCTTACCATGATCATAGGGGAAAAATAGGCTCACATTACCAACACTCATAAACAAGCCAGGGTAATGGCTTATGATTGCCAACAATTATAAGACAAGGGGTCTCATCACGAGCGAGCTTGTTTAGTCCAATTATAACCAGTGAATGGCATTGTCAACTATCTGGCCACCAAACCAGGACAATGGCTTCTAAGATTAAAAAAAAAATACATATATAAATGGATTTATCTCTAGATCAATAATTCTTAAAAAGATGGGATTCTGAATTATTTATGATTAAAAGGTAACCCTGTCGAGACTATAGATGTTTGCTGGCAACAGTGGCTCTACCTGTGACAAATGAGTATATTTTAAAAGGTAAGTTGTAAAGTGACCGTTGCTTTATCTCTACAACTAATTAAGAATTGATATAGAGTTTTGAAATATTTTAATTTATGAGAAAATTTAATAAAATTTATAGTTAGATGCTTCTGGCTTTTATTCAGATTAATGAACCTAGTCGAACATTTCAAACATAATTTTATTTTCTTTAATTATTTTTACTTTAATTTTAGGAAAATCTCATTCATGTCAAATAGAGATAACTGTTTCTTCTCCCGTGTGTCGCCATTGTTTGAAAAAACAACACCCCCATTATTGACTTGCTCAACTCAAATAATGGGGACCCTTTCTATAAATGTTTTGGCTAAACACCTTCTTGGATTTTTATTTAGTTGATTGCCCTACGCTTTTGTTAATTTTTCATTTTCTTTGGATTCTTGTTCTGATTGCTTTGTTAAAATCAATTTTTTATAAGCTTCCCATTGACGTTTGTTTCGCCTCATTTGGTCAACTGGTTTTAAAATGGCACTCCTTTGAAAGTCTGACCATTTCTATAGCCTAGGTTAAAAATGCATAAAATGTACAATATTGCATTTTGTAAATAAATTAGTTCAATAATGAATTCATTTTAAATATTAACCCCTAGTGAATTTTTACTAACATTTTTCCATTTTTACTTAAGCAGCCAAATTATTAAGCATCGGGATTTAAAAAATTTACTCCAATTTCCAAATCAATTGCTAATCTTAAAAACCCATAATATCCAAGTGGCTGTAGTTTAGAACCTAAGATTCATAAAATAAAACCAAAATAAAATTGATATTTAATGTTAAAATTTAAATTAATTAAATTAATTAATAATTAATTAATTAAAATAAAATTCAATACATAAAATATCAATATAATAAAAGAAAATATATGATAAAAATTTTCCGATAGCATCGGTAGTTTTCAAGTGACACATTTTTAAAAACCTTGATGGACTCAATCTTCCCGATCGTGATAATAAAAAATGCATGCATCACATTGGAGGTTTTTCACTTGACACATTTTTGAAACCCCGATAATCTTCATTCCCCAACTTACCAATGCGATGGGGCATAAGGCATTAACCCAAGCCTAGTTACAAGTTTGGTATTTGTTTGAGTTTTGAAATAACTCATATGTATGAGTGAAATGAATAAAAGTAAGAATAGTGTAATGTAAATATTAAAATAAAAGTTAATATTTAAAGATTAAATTTAAGATGATTAAATTAATTAATATATAAATCATAATTATTAAATAAATTTAAATTTAAATATCATTTATTAATACTAATTAGTATTGATTAAGATTAAATTTTATTATAAATAGTTGAATAATATTAATTAGTTAGATTAATTAATAATATTTTATTTGTTAATTAGTTTAGTTCATAATTAACAATAAAATTAGAATTAATTATTAGATAATTAGAATGCTAATTTACGATTTAATTTTTAATTATAATTCTGATTTTAGGCTAGCAACAGAATTTCCAGATTTATGCCAGATTTATCTCATCAACTTTCGAGGCCCATAGATTGAGTTTTACTTGGCCAAATGAGGCCCATGACAGATCATTCGAAAGATAAAATCAATGAGTATATTTCTGAGGAGGTTTCACTGATAGATTTGGTCATTTATTGGGTCAAAAATTAGGCAGAAGATCAAGCTTCGAATTAAAAAAAAATAAAAAATCAATTTTCTAAGTTTTATTTTCATTTGCCCAAGCCTCTTCTAATTGTAGATTCACTAGTGAATGATATCCTTGGCCAATTAAACCATCCCAAGCATCAATAGAAAGCTTACATTTTATTTTCAATTATTTATTTAATTGTATTTGATTGGATTTGTTTTAAATACCAGCAATAACATTTTGATTTTATTGTTGCATTTAAATTTATTTTGATTTCTTCTTGTAGGAAAGCAGTAGAAGAGATATGGAAAAAATGATCTCAATCAATGAGAATGCTCCAGCAATTGAAGTTTAGAATTTTTGAGCAAATAAAATTGGATTTTATAGATTTACCTTCAACAAACTTTCCTCTCAAGAATTCCTTTGCAACTAATATAAATAATAGATTGCAGGATGTAATAGGGAGTTGCTTTCCTCTGCAATTTTAAACTTCTAAAAGAACTACTGTAATAGGAATTTAAAGTTGTAGGAGGGAGGAGATAGAATCTCAGATCTCGGGATTATTGAGGATTTTCCCTTTGTATCTTGAATTATGTATGAGGGGCAGAGTTTGCACTACTATGGCTCCAGTTTTGAAGGCAAAAGTTTAAGCAATGTAAAGGACTATTGGAGACCAAGGACACAAAAATGGATGCAATAAATTGGTATTTCTAATACTACTGTTTCAAATATCAGTTTCATTTTTATGGTAACAGAATGTCTCATTTTATTCATGTTTGTGCACTATTGTCAAGATCGTTAACTTGTCTCAATATTGTTATTAGGTATCTCTGTTCTTATGAATTAAAATCTAATTTCTGAGTAACTATGTACTCATAAATCTGTCTTATAAAACTGATTTATTGAATGGTAATGTGTTGTGAACTATTTCCACATATTATTGTTTAACTATTGGATTTACTGATATGATAACCAACATTATTTTTGTGAACTACTTCCTTGAATGTTGTTGGTTTATTATTTCAGTTGATAGGTCTCAATAGGATTTGTTTTGATATCCATAATATCAGTTAATTGAACTACTTCATTAATTTGATATTCATTATAAACAACATATATTTAAATCACAATACTTAATTATCTTGCTCTTAGTTGGGTTAGATCTATATATGCCTAATCAAGATAGGATTAATATTAGTATCTTTTTGCTTGCATTTAGATTAAGTTCTACATTCTTTTAAGTCATCTTTTCAAAGAGGAAAAACTTTAGTCGTGGCTTGGCTGAACCCAAATCAGCTTAAGGGTCATTCTCTTGCCTAATCAGCAAGAAGAAGTGATATGATATCCCTATCTATTGGTAGTTAAGGATACATCATAAACCAATAGCGATAGGGAGAAGGTAACTGGACCTAGCTAAACCAGTCAGAGCCACCACACCAAACAGAAAAGGAGATGCTTTAAGGTCCGAACCAGGTGGTTATCCCCCATTGTTGTTGCAGCAATTTTTGAGACATCAACAGAACCATATTTCAATATAGTTGCGATGCCTTTTGTCCACTTGCTGATTTGGATCATTCTTCATGTCTTCTACCATGACCTTCAAATATTCCTATTTTTGTTGATTATTCTCTTTAATACATGGAGGATTTGATGGTAGCCATGAGGGAGTCCTCTCAATCTCTGATTTTGATGTCAAATCTTCATCAATCATAGGTCATGGTTCTGTGGTCTTCCTATTTGAATCTTCATCTTTTGGATTTGGTCCTTCAATGATATCAGGATGATATCTTTTTTGCAATACTCTTCCTGAGCAATGGTTAATACCATTGATCTCAAGAGGAGATGTTTGGAAGTGTTATACCTCAACATTGTAAGTGGGTTGAGGTACTTCAATGTGTCGGTTTGGAAATGGTGGTATAGGTAGTTGAGTGGGAGTGTATATTTGAGATGGATGTGGATGGGGTTGTGGTTCTGGTGGAGGTGAATGGTAGGGATAACATGGAGTTGGGTATGGAGGATATTGAGGAAAATATTGAGGATAGTGTGGATGTCTCCCATAAGTTCCTTGCCAACCTTGTTACCAAAATTGATTTTGGGGTTGATATGGTCAATGTTGCCAAATAAAAGGTGTCTTCCAATTAATTTGAGGTGGATATGCATAACCTTGAAATTGGGAATTAGGCTCTTGCATCATATCAAGCTGAATAGTCTACCATGGTCCTCTTGGAGCTATATAACATTGTTACATTGCCAATACACTTGATTCATTGTTCTCTTGGTGAACTTCCCCCAACCTTGGTAATGAGGAGCAACATTTCAAATCATCTGATTATGCATGGACAACACAAACATCTTCTTTTTTCTCATTTTGTATTCTTAACATTTCTACTTGTTTGGTTAGATTGCTAAGAATTTATGTTTTAAAGTCATCACACAAATTTCCAAGTTTAGCTTTACTTATCGACCTTGATGTTCATTTACCTAGCTTGCTTTTCCTCTTAATATGTGTTGGCACGTTTCACAAATTTCCTCAAATGATAATTGATATAGATCACCTCTATTTATGAGATTAAGGAGATCAATCCGCTCATTCCTAATTGTTCTAAGTAAGAGGGTTTTTAGTGTCTCAGATCCTAAATGATGTAGTTTTAACCTCTTAAGATTATACATGAACCTCTCTATTAGATCCTCTAGACTATCATATTCTCTTTGATTCATTCTAAAGGTTTCTTCTTTAAGATCATAATCTTTATATTTTTCAAGGAATATATTTTGCATATCATTCCATGGTCTTATTCAATTAGTCCGTAAACTCATGAACCATTTAAGAGCTCTATCCTTAAATGTTGTCAGAAACAATATCAATTTTTGAGTTTTTAATAAGTACCCATAAGATCTACAAACAATCTCAAATTCAAAGAGAAATGTTTCTGGATCCTCTGACCTTAGACCATGAAATTTCAGAAGAAAAGATGGAGCGATGTTCTTCATGTGCACGCTTCCATCTATATCTTAAATGGGAAACCTGATAGGCTCTTCCCCATTGTCATGATCATCATCAATTTATTTTACATTCTTCGCCATCATCTTCTTCTACCTGAAAAAGTGAATGGTGATAGGGCTCTTACTGCACCAAGTGATCAAATGGGGGAGTGGGTTGGTGTTGGAGAATTTTGGTTTTGTTTTTATGATTGAATGAAAACTATAACACAATGCAATTTTTTACTTTTGAAATTAAATATGCCTAATGAATTATTATTTTTTTTTTTACAGAAAAACTAAAAAGAAATGAATCAACTAGGGAACAAAACAATGCATACTTTGACACCTCCGAGGAAATGGTGCCAAAAAGTGATGAGCTTCAATATTGCAACAAGAATGTTGCAACTCCCACGGCTACCAACTTTAATTATCGACCTGGGATTCGTACAAAATTAAGAGGTGTTGGCAGTATATGTGAGGCATTCAATGTGTACTTCCTTTCCTATCATGATGTAATGGATTGCATGTACTAAAGCCAAATCCTAAACTACTTGCAGAAAATGAAATGTTCAAAATTGAACCTTAACCTATTGCAGGAAAGAAATTACAAGGAAACAGAATGAAATCAAATTCTAAAACACATCATTTTCTAACTAACTGCTAAGAGGGTTTTGTAGGTTTTAACCCTATACAGAAATTACCTGCATACGAATTCTAACACAAAGAAAATAAACAATGTGAGAGCATAACACATAAAACACATATGCACAGATATTTTCCCCTGGATCCCAAAACTGGGACTACCAGCGTGATTTTTCATTATGTTCCTTTCAATGTTACAATACATATTTATACATGCCAAAGCATCCAATACCATGGACCAAAAACCCTCGCATCCAAAACCA
>APFE031466387.1:9915-87336 GCA_000404065.3 Pinus taeda | reverse complement strand
AACTTGGTTTGTTTCTCCTTTGGAACATGTACATATGCATCACATCCAAATACCTTCAGATGTGAAAGAGAGGGTTTCTTACCAGTCCATACTTCTTGTGGAGTCTTATCATCCAACACTGTTGAAGGTGACCTGTTGACCAAGTAACATGTAGTATCCACCACCTCTGCCTAGAATTCCTATCCTAACCCGACACCACTGAGCATGCTTCTTTCCCTTTCCATCAACGTCTTGTTCATTCTTTCTGTGACTCTATTTTTCTAAGGTGTATATGGAGTAGTCTTCTACCATGCTATACCACACTTCTTAAAGAATTCTTAAAATTCCTTGTTGTAAAATTCTCCACCATTATCTCTCTTCAACGCCTTTACCTTCTTCTCTGTATGATTTTCCACCAGAGCCTTAAATTCTTTAAACCTATTAAAGACTTCAGATTTTGTCTTAAGGAAATATATCCATGTATTCCTTGAGAAGTCATCTATAAATGATACATAGTACACAGACTTACCAAATGATGGAACCTTCACAGGTCCAAACACATCACTGTGCACAAGCTCTAATATTTGTTTTGTCTTCTTACCACCAGAGGGGAAACTCACCCGATTCTACTTCCCATATACACAATTTTCACAGAAATCAAAATCCAGAGAGATATTACTCATACCTTCTACCATACCTTTACCATGACGTATTCGAAGGCCCTTCTCTCTAATATGTCCAAGCCTTTGATTCCACAACATGGTCTTCTCTAGAGACCACTTGATTTTCTACTCCATTTTTAGGAACCATAGAACTATTGTACCAGTCAACAACAGTGCTACCTTGGAGATTGTACATAGTTCTAATCCAAACTCCCCACATCAATACCAGTGCTCCTTGAACCATCTTGCAGGTATCCTTCTTGAAAACTATCTTTACACCTGCATCATCCAACTTGCTTACATAAATAAGATTTTTGGCCAATGCAGGAATATGCAGAACACCTGGAAGGGTTCTAACCCTTCCACCTTGCAAATTCAAGTTTACTTTTCTGCAACCAATGATTCTAGCCTTCCTATTATATCCTAAGAAGACATAACCACCATCATATTTCTCATACTCGTAGAACAACTCTCTATGGGGAGTGAAGTGAAAGGATGCGCCTGAGTCAATTAACCATGCCTCATGATCTACATGTGTACTTGAAGAAGCCAATTACACATCCCCACCTTCATCTGATGTGGTTTTTGCCTCTGCAAAAGGAGCATCATCAGATCCCTTTCCTTTATTAGGAGCTTTAGATTTACATCTCCCACTCGATGACTTATTTTTGTTTCTGTTCTGGTACTGTCCTCATACAGACAAGGCATCACCATTTTGGTTGTCCATATTATTCTATCTCATCTCCTCCATCAGCAAGGATAAGACTATTTCATCAAACAGCAAATCAATTGCGTTGCTACCTATTGCAATAACCAGACTATCCCTCGAATCTAGTAGAGAACACAACAAATTGATGCACTTATCTTCATCTGAAATTTTAATATCAACAGATGATAACTGACTTATCACAATATTAAACGCATTCAAATTCTCTGTCACAGAGTCTCCATCTTTCATCCTGAGGTTATATAGCTTTTTCTGCAGGAACAGTTTATTCACCAGAGACTTAGAATGGTACAAAGTCCCTAACTTGTCCCACAAAGCCTTCGCCGTAGCTTCCCATGATACATTCAACAATATTGAATCTGAGACACACAATTGTATTGTTCTCTTTGCCTTCTGATCCAACTTCTTCCATTCTTCATCGGTCACTCTCATTGGTTTAGTACCCGGATCTACCGTGATCCACTGATCTTTGTCCACCAACAGATCCTCCATATTGAGTTTCCACAACTCAAAACTCTGACAATTGAACTTCTCAATCTCTATCTTTCCGCTGCTCGCCATCTTCTTTCATCACCAGAATTGATCTCGCAAATCTCCCACTAAACAGGGTCTACAACAGGCCCGAGCGAAACCCCTCAGCAACAAAGGTGTCCCCTTGAAGCCAAAACTTCTCTGATACCAAATGTAGGTTTTAACCCTGTATAGAAATTACATGCATACAAATTCTAAAACAAAGAAAATAAACAATGTGAGAACATAACACATAAAATGCATATGCACAGAGATTTTCCCCTGATCCAAAAACCAGGACTACCAGCTTGATTTTTCATTATGTTCCTTTCAACGTTACAATTCATATTTATACATGCTGAAGCATCCAATACCATGGACCAAAAACCATCGCGTCCAAAACCATGGACCGAAAACCATAGGTAGGTTCGCCCAACCTAATGTAGGGTCAAAAAAATATTTTCCCTGGGGCACTGCCCTGGACCCTGTAGAGGGGGGCTGTCCGCCCCCCTCAAACCCCCCGGATAGGAGGGGCTTCCGCCCCTCCTGTGACCCCCCCGCTGCATAATCGGCACAATGAAGGGGGGGATCCACCCCCCCTCTAACCCCCCGGTTCACTACGTGGGTTAGTCATGGAAAGAATATAACACAACCCAACACACGACCCTTATGGCATCCCATCCAACTATTAAATTCAATGGCTTATATGACATCTTGTTAATGCATGAAGGAGATAAATTGAGTGAGAATTAGGGTAACTACCCTAATCAACCCTGTAATTGTGGTTTAATTGTGTTACTATATCAGTTGTGAAATGGGGCTCTATAATTTTTCAAACCGTACTATATACAACCCTTTCCTTGGTGGGATTCTTGCCATATTGATAGTGGTTTTACTTAGGTAACCTCCCTTGTTCCACTCAGTTCACTCACTAGGTAATTTCTTTGGGAAAAATCCAATTTCTCCTTCAATTTCTATTAGGGTCTTTCAAATATACAAGCACTAACTTTGAATTACACTCCTACTCTCCTCAATTGATTTTTTGATACGAGGTTACAATTCTAAGATGAGGGCTTTCCCTTATCTGCGGTGTTAATTTTTTCAGGGATTGTAACTTCATTGTAACCACTCTAAGAGGATTACTATGGGAAATATTTTCCGAGTAAATTTTCTTTTCAAAACCCTTAATTCTATTATTTCCATTTCTCACAAATTTGCTTTTAATTTCTCATAGACCATATGACAAGAACTAATTATTCTTGGTTTATTTGCAAGAAAGTTACATCCCTCATTCATTTTTTCACAAGTATACTTTGAACCCTAAATGAACTGAACATGTTTTCCTTAAATGAATTTTCTCAGTATTAGAACAATTACTAATCCTATTCTAATTTTTTTCGCGAGTATGTCTTGTAAGCAAAGAGTTATGTCGAAACTTACTAGAAGGGTTTTCTAAGGGTTCAATCTTCATTTAACTTTTTGCGATGGTTACAAGTTGTCATTTATCTCTAAAATTTCTTGCCACGGTTTGGGAATTGTGACAACCTGCAATTTACTTTTGGTTTGTTGTGATGTTTACTTATACACAAGGGTGTTTTGATTGAAAGTCAAGCCTTATTATAGTTGTAGGATAATTTCTCTGCATGGAATACAATGAATGAAAATAATAAGGCCACAACACCTTTTTTTTATAAAGACCTTTATTAGAATTCATAGATGGTTGCATGAGGGTTTTCCCTTCAACAAAATTTTAATTTATGTACATTGTTTTCAATTTTCGAAGCCCCAAAAGGACCTTAAGAGGATTACAGAAAGTATTACCAAAGTTACAATCTTAAATTATTTATCTTAAATTATTTCTTTGTATATAATACACTCTATTAATATTATTTGAGTATTTCTGTTGTAGTCACTTTGTCATTCTTCTACATGGGTCTTTAGCTTCATCCTGAAGGAATAGTTTATATGGAAGAAAATATTTCCTTTGATACATGGTGGAACAACAATATTTTTGTTTTTACTTTTATTTACCAATTTAATATGCATTATTTCTAGGAATTTTCATTGTAATAAAGAGTCAAATTTGATCATTCTTGTCTTCTTTCTACCTACACTAATAGTTTATTGAAATACTTCTTCATAATCTTATTCCTTTATTAGATATATTCATATGTTCATCCTTTTGTTTTTAATGAATGAAAACGATTTTTTCACTTTTAAAGAACTTCTAAATGAAAATAGTTTTCTTTATTGTTCAGGAAGTAATTAATCACTCTAGTCTCTTTTCTATCACACACACACACACACACATATAGTACAAAGGCCAAGTGGACCCTTGTAATGTGGGACTATTACGAGTTCTCTAAGTCCTAACCCCCTCCCTCGTGTTCAGGAATGATTGGGCTAGACTTAAGAACAAAGTATTTTTTCTTTGTAGTATGCACATCTAACCTGCACAGTAGCCCAAACCCTACCTATTGATGGGCTGAAATGTACCTCCAACAACTAAGGGGGGTCTCCCTAGTGTGAAGTCCCAAATAAACCTCATGTCATTTTGGATAGGTGATCCAAGTGGATATTGGTGGCCACCCTTCTATTCCACTTGGACCCTCAACGCTATCTCTTTTAGTTTTTCAATTTCCTTAATTGTAGCAAAATTTACTATTTTTGGTAGTTTTTGGGGCAGTGAACTTCTGAAGCCATTTTGAGGGCCTAAATGATGCTTTGAGGGAAAATGGATGGACCGGAAAAGTCCCAAATGTATATTTAATTGGTTTCAACTTACTCTTTGAGATCTTCGAAAGAGAGTATTATGATAGCCAAATGGAGATCGTATGCCAAAGTTACGACCCTCGGAAATTGATGTACCAATTTACCCAAATAGAGCCCACAACTTTGGCACTTCCTCTCCTAGGGTTAGATTTTTCAATGTTTATAGTTTTCCATTATTTCCCAATAATAAATAGGCCTTGGAGCTTTATTGTAACACAGTTGAGAGGCATGTAGCCGCCACATCTCTTCTCAGAGATAAGCTACCATCACTCGAGCTAGTCTTATTTCCATTATGTTTGAAGGAATATTTAAGTATTTGATATTAATGAAATGAAGTGTTATTTTTGTTGCATCTATTTATTTATGGTTATGTATAATTTGTTTTGTTCCTCTTTAAATTCGGATCAATAGGAGCCCCATCGAGTATGTAGGCCCTTCTACCACCATGAATGTTTACACTCTTGCTATTAAATGAGAAGGTATCAGAGTGGAGACAAGAACGAAATGCCTAGACAGTGAAACAAAATTAGCCTAAGATTGACAAACTATAGAAATAGGTGCAAACAAGTCTCAGTAGCAATAAGAAGAGGTAGGCCATGAGAGGGATCAGTGAGCCAAAACCCTATCAGACATACATGAACAATAATGTGCCAAAATTTAATTGAAAAATAGTTCACAATAGATCATTACATGGAAAGAAATAATTAAAAACAAATTTGAAATAAAAACATACATGCAACAACTATGAACCAGTCAATAACATATTGTGTATATGAAAGCACACATAGAAATACAGTGAAGATACTAGACAACCAATACAACCACCTTGAGTAAGCATGAGAATTAGTGCCAAATATGAATAACATCTTATTAATGTTGTAGCAACTTCAAGTACATATCTTGCAATTGTTCAACACCCAATAATGGAACATGGGTTGCTCATACCATTTCCCAATGCAAAACCCTAGTCTCACTACAACTCCACTCTACTAGATATCAAGAGTTGGGTGCCTCTAACTCTCAAGCATAAATCAGCTATCTAATCCTAGCCTCAACTCAAGTGTTAAAGTCCCAATGTAATGAGGCATGGGGGTACATTTATAGAGATGAGGCAATTTCACACCTATCATGACCCTTGACCTCCCCACATGACTCTTGGACTTCCTCATTTCTCTTTCATGCTTATTATTTATTACATACTAAATTGATCTCATAACCAATGGTATCATGATGAGGGCATTTGCACGCTAATAGAAGAGAGAATGTGAGGAGAAAAGAGGATTTTTTTAGAAACCCTATGGTTCGTTCTTCCATGCCTCTCTCATCCAATCATCTTCTGTTGTTGTGTTCCTAACATTGTCATCATATTTTAGGAGCTTGAGTGGATCGAGTTTCCATCTCATTGAAACCCTAGCTCTCTCCACATAGGTTTGCATTCTTTTCCTCCTTCACTCCCTGTATAGCCCTTTCTTGTGTCATGCATTGTCGAGGTGAGTTGTCCTACAAGGTATTTCCAAGCTTCCTTAGACTTCTAAAGGGGTTTTAGCTTTCCATCTTCTGTTCTTTCTTGACTTCAATATCTTGCAATTTATGACAATTCACAATGTTACCAAAGGAGATACATCGAGCTTTGGCATGTCCTCTTGTACAAGGAATTTGTACTTTAAGAAGTTTGGCGGTGCCTTTACTCTAAATGAAGATCACTCTAATTCTACAAACACATGACCAATGATTAGAATGTTGGATTAAAACCATTCTTTTAATCAAAATAAAATTTATATAAAAATTATCTTCTTATTAAATGACTTAATATAATTAAACTTGATAAAACATAAGGAATTCACATCCCTGTGATAAAGATTCTAATTTTGATATTGAGGTTGATCCACCAATAGTGTGTAATGTCATCACGGGTTTATGTTGTCTCTTTGTTTCATCACTCTCTCTAATGTATTGTTTAAAAATAAATATATACTATATCTTTTCTTCAGGTAGCCCTTCTGTGTGTATCCTTTACATATCGGTTTTTAGGGTATGTCCCATATATCCCATCCCCCGACACCTTGAAGTTATATTATCCTCCTATAAAACCCTTTTAACGTTGTGGATTTTCACCTCATAACCCTCATCACAATTGGTTTCCATTTGGTATTTTCTATCCTCTCTCATTAAAAATAATTCCAATGCTCGTGATACAAATTTTAACACATTTGCAAGTTGATGTGAAGACTTTACATGTTGAAAACTTCAGGTTTTCCTAACATTGAATAAACAAATCCAAATTGTCTGTCCACCTAAAATTGAGCTCCCTATGAAAAGTAATTTGCATATGGAGCCCCTATACAGATCTCATATCTCACCTCGGAGGAGGTCACATTTTCATATCGTGGTGTTGGGGCTTACCTTGATCATGTGACCTGAAGGAAGGTTGCATAGTCAAAACAAAGGAATCATCACACCAGCTATGAGCTTTCATGCCTATGATTTTGTGACCTGGAAACTTGGGAGAGGTCACATAGTCATGTTTGACCAAAGGTTGAACCTTTAGTTGTTTCTTGAGGTTTCGACTAAGAATCTTGTGTAGGTTTCCCGTTGCATTTGAGGGAAGGTCGCACTTTTGATGGCTTATGGAGGTTTAACAAGGTGACTTTTGCAACCTATGTTGAAATTTCTACTCGTGAATGGTCCAGTTACAAAGGTGGGGATGCACACTAGATCCTTGGGCTAATAATGTGCCACTTTTCATTACCGAGGTCAGAATATTGCAGGTCGAGCAATCACATATGCACAACCACCTCACACCTTTTTTATTGCAAAGTATTCATTAAGAGTCTTCATGCTTATGACGATGAACTGTTTCTAAATATCATGTAATGGTAAGAAGATCCACTATATTTGTATCCATTTTAGCGAGCCAATGACAAACGAATGTGTCATTTTGGTGTTTCTATTCAACATGCAACCCTTCTGAATATTCATAGCCTCAATGTCACCTGAATCATGGATAGGAAATTTTGACTCCTAGCATTGCACCCCATTTGTATGATGTGATGCGATTTGGTGACCTGGTGGGAGGGATTACGACTTACAAATATCGAATAGTTGCAAAACTTGGAAGTTCATGAGTACTTTAGTTCCCTAAATCACAATCATGCGACCCTATGACTTGTCTTGTTCTGGAACTTCTCTTAGTGGAGGTCGCGTGGTCAAATTTGAGCAAATTTCACACTTCGAGTTGCTTCCTTGAGGGCTTGAAGTGTAACTCAGTGATTGGTGATGGTGGGGTTTTCAGGCCCCATGCGTATTTCACCAAGGATGCAACTCTGAGCATGTGTCAATGCCCTTGGAGTGTTTTAAATGGATCCATCCTTAAAATTTGGTTATTCTCCCATCTAAGCATACATGGACAGTCATAACCTTCTTTATCGCTTATCCAGTCCACACTAGTTTTACAACATTGAAGAAATGTATTTTTTATGCCAATATATGGCGTGTTGAGCTTATCCTGCATCCATCTAGCCCAGCTCTAGTTTACTGCCATTAACATAGTGGTGCAAGTTAACATTTACGTAGTGTTGAGGTGTCTCTATGAATGATTGATCTCGGTATGCTCATAACACGCAACCTCTATACACAACCCTTTCACTCTAATACAAAGGTATTGTCATTACCACACAAATCCCTACGATAGCTCTTCTATACCTCCAAATGATAAAAATACGGCCATAGCTTTGACATGGGTTACCTATTCTTTGTATTTGGTTCTTAATGGAATCCTTCGTCAAGAAACATCAATAGGCACACCTTTAATCAATCCAAAATCACTCTGTTCAAAATTCTCAAGGGTGCCTTTGAGGTTACCTATCCATGTGTATGCATGCCATGTATTTTCTTTGAGAAGTGCCACTCTAATGTGGCGCTAATGTATGTGAGGCCTTAAATGTGAGTTTCATCACATTATCCTTTGACATTTCGTTGGATATGTACACATAACAAACCTCCATTCCAATATAACATTGATGTATGCCTCCCCATGCGTTTTGTGATGAGACAAGACTGAAATGGGATGTCAAAAGGCCTTTTAGCTTGTATTTATAATCATGAAACGATACCATGCTTTGGAAATAACTTCAAGAGACTTGACTAGTTTCATTTTAGGGTATTGTTAGTGGATATACCACATCAATCGATGTGTATACATGATCACTCCATTTTATGCCCCATTTAATTCCCTTCATCATGATATAAGCCATCGTCTTTATGTTAAGGGATTATTCAATGATATTGTTGCAAATCTATATGGTATATTCAACTAATTTTGTGAAAAGAAGATAGAATGAAAACAAGTTAGCTTACAATATTGGTATCTTCATGTGAGAGCATGAAAGCCAACTATTTTCACATGAGAGCATGAAAGCAAAAAAAGTAATGAAAAATAATTTATTCAAGAAGCATGAACCATAAACAACCCAAATTAAGATATTATGGGTGGCATGAGTTGATAAATTCATGCTTTAAATTCTTTTTTTGAGACCAATTCTAAACTAGGTATTAATGGAACTACCAATCGCGAGTGACTTTAATATTTGTGTATCCCATGGGGATGCTATATTTATAGAGAAAGTTCCTTAAAGCACTAGTGAAAATGCATTATAATGGGTGATAATGTTTTAGTTATGTCAACCTAGGGTTTCATGGGTACAAGGGGAAGACAACATTATTACAACCCTAATGCACATGCTGAGATGGGGTAAATAACCATGAATCTAGCAATGATTCTTCCCATGATGTCGAACAATGTCTGAGAATGTGCCCTCTCTTTTAGAAATTTATGGTTTCTCGCAAACCCTAATATCAGAAACATAATGAAAGCCAACTTGAAGACCTATATGCCCATGCATAGTGGCTTCACCAATTTGTGATGTAAACTATAGAAAGATGAGTTTTGAGGCCACAAGGGGACTTTCAATGCATCTTTGAAACAACAAAACTTGAACCCTAATGAAATCATGAGGTCAGTATTTGAGACAACACATGACGTGGGGATTCAATGTTTGAAGCATGAGTCGGCACATCAATAAGGATTGATAAGAAGAGTCAAGGGGAGAGTAACCAGTTGAAGACCTTATCAATACCCTAATAGCTTGGGGTGAGTAGAGGGGGACCCAAAATTTTGGATATGCCCAAACATTTTTTGGTGTTGTTGTAACACCTAGGACTTGACCCTATTATTAAACATAGATACATGTACTTATATACATATTTATAGTTCTTTTCTCTATCCATAATTTTTAAGATAGTTTTTAGTGCCAAGACATCTACATTCAATGACTTGTCTCTTTAATAACTGATTTTTAACCCCTTGCTCTATAATTAAATTTTACTATAAACTTTTCACTCAGGAAATCTTATCATGGTCTTCTCAGTTTCCTTTTTCTACTTTTCGTAACCTGAAGGAATTTTGTCGTAGTGTTTATGCAAATTTTTCTATACCTACAATAACATAGTTAGCCATCAATAACATAATTTATAATACCATACATTTAAATGAATAACAATAAAAAATTGATAATAAAATATTTTTCTACTCTTGATTGCAAAATTTTGATATTCTCATTTGTATTATTTTCTAACTCAGTTAAATTTATACTTATCTAAATCCTTTCAAGAATAGGCTAAAGGATTTTGCGTTCTTCCCAACTTTGAACCAACTATATTTCAAGTTCCCCCTAAGCTCCACAACTAGCTATCAAGAAAATTAAGCATGTAAAGCTTTGTTTAAGATGCCTTTGCTTAACCCATTAGCAATGTCTTGCTAATCTTGTGGGTTCCTAACCATTATCTCTCCCACTAGTTTCTTTTTAAAATATATTGTCTTTATCTCCCACAATTATTTTCACAGAACTCACCACATGACATTTATTTTCAATCATGTCAAATCACTAGTGGTATGTCTCTCTGTCATAATTTCTATCTTCAATGAGTAGAAAAGTATGACCCAAAAGGAGTATTTTCTCTTTTCTTTTCTTTTTTCTTTTTTTTTCTACACCTCTAGGCATAACTAACTTCAAATGCTTGTGTGACAATTAAGAGTTAATTACACATGTTATCATTTAAATTATTTCTAAAAGGACTAAAATACCAAAAATATTTATTATTTGATTGCTAAAATAAGTATTTACATTCACCCATTATATCAAATGTCTTTCAATTTTCCATCCAATACTTAAAAGTTTGAAACAGAAATACATAATAACTTTTCTAAGGTATTACCATCTCCAAATTAATTTACATAAACTCACCATGTTTTTCATAAATTTGGTGAGCTATTCTTTTTCCATTTGCATAATTTTGCGACCCTTATTTTCCTTTTCACTTAGATTTAAAGATTCTTCATTTTCTTATTTATTAAATAATGTAGAGTATTTTGCATTATAAAAAAATATATATCTGTTTTGTTTAAATTTAATAATGGTTAAGTTTATATATATATATATAGATAATATTTTGACAAAAAACAAAACCAAAATAAAAAAAACAAAAATTAATTAATTATATTTGTTTAAAATATAGTTAAGGAAAAAATTATATTTCTAAGTTAATATAGTTAGCATCATGAATACTTCCTTAATAGCGGCACTCACATGGATCTAGCCTTGTATCTTGCTTGCAGCAACCTTTTGACACAATGGTTGGATCCACAAAAACTTCACCCTACAAAGCTTTATTAACAAATTACGATGGTTATTCCTTCTCTTGACAACAATGGGATGGAGCTAAGGCTATCCCTATGTGCAACCTTCAAACCGAATACCAAACAAAAAAGTAAATTAGCTTGATGGATCTGACATGGATCTACCCTTGTATCTTGATTGCAGCAGCCCTTTGACAGAATTGTTGGATCCACAAAAACTTCACCCTACAAAGATTTATTAGCAATTTATGATGGTTATTCCTTCTCTTGACAACAACTGGATGGAGCCAAGGCTATCCCTATGCGGAACCTTCAAACCCCAATACCAAGCAAAAATGTAAATCAACTTGATGGATCTTGATATGATATCATGTAAAAATTAAGAGGCACAAACATGAATGAAAACAATGCAAAACACATTGAAACATAGCTTCCTTTTTTCATTCTTAAATAGCATTTGTTTTTATAATGTATGGAGAAATTTCTATAATTATCAAGTATTATGAAATTCTAAAAATATCTAAAGTTAACTAACTAACTAACTAACTATATATAATATATATATATATATATATATATATATATATATATATATATATATATAATTACTTTAAACAACATCAAACCAATAACTCACTTTAATTAAGAGGAGAGATTATTGTACCTTAACAGCTCCCAGTATTTGTGCTATAAACATGTTGAGATAATGAAAAATTTCTCTTAGTGAAGTTCATTAAAAAAATATCCTAAATCTAAATAAGTCATGCAAAATGTTGATGTCTCCATTATTTATGTCTTAAAGTTTCATGGCCATCATTGTGATATTATTATCAATGTTCTTTTCATCATGTCAGAGTGCATTTATTTTATAATGTTGGATCTCAATACATATGGTAATATGTTGTAACTCTTCAAATAATTTTCAGGGGTAATGAACTCATACTCACTAGAATATATCATTAATCAAAGACATATACTATCCATTTAAAAAAAATATCTCCTTTCATTAACAACATTGATATGCTTTATGGTCCTCCCTCATACCACTTTCCATAGAGTTTGTGGTGCATATTTCTTTACAAACCAACCCAAAATTGTTACATTTGTGTGGAAAATGATTTTTTAGGTTCGTAAAAAGAACTAGAAACACTTTTTAAATAATTCATCATATACAACTTTCTATCAAGGATTCACAAGGGTTTAGGACTTCATTGCATGGTTTCCAAGCATGCCAATAGTTTACACTACTTTTGCTTTCTAGCATGAGAAATTACCTTTACTTCCTAGGGTAGGGGATTTAATATGTAATAAAAAATAATATAGTATTATTTCTTCGCATAACAATTTTCCAATTTTTACCATAATATTATGTTTTGCATATTATTTTTTTACATCACATCTTCATATTAGATATGAGGTTTGGGGTGGGAGAATTTACTATTCAAAACATAATATTATATTATTTTTTACATACCATATCAGCTCCACCTATACCCATCTTAATATTATATTTTATGTATTAATTTTCTCTAATTTTGTTGGGGAAAATAATTCCAACCACTACTTGTCTGCTAGGAGTCATAGTCTGTTTGACTTTGGTTCAATTAGTTGAGTTCTAGTTCAATTTTCTTTAGTCATTAATTATTCCTTGTCTCCTATGGAATATGTTTAACTATTACTAAGTAATGTGAATAGGAAGTATGCTCCATTTCTATTTTGAGCTCATTCTTATTTGTGTCTTCTCCCTCTCAATCCTTTGCATGGTATCATAGCATAAAGTTGCGTAAGACTCCTTGAGAGAAGCATTTAAAATTATGTGTGTTCACAGAAGTAGAGAAGAGGACGAGAGCTTGAAGATCATAAAAAAGTGACAACCTAGGAGAAGCGAAGTGATGTGCATGAAGGGCTAACCATCACAACCTAGAAGCACGAAAAAGTGTGACCATCACAACCAAGAAGCCAAATAGAGTATGATAGCATCACAACCCAAAATAAGAGAAAGTGTGATATTATAGCATGACACTTCAAGAACAGGAAAATTCTTGACCTATTGTAAGTCTTTGCAACAATAAATATGACACCGAAAAGTAAACAATTCTTAGTAAAGGTCACATATATTTCAATAAGAAGCACAAGTCTATTTTAAATTAAATCGAGGACCATTACTTTTTTACTTTGCCAAAAGTGGTTCAATTGTTTCAGAATATTCAAAGTTTTAAAAAGGGTCTATTAAAAAATGGGCACATTTATCCTATTCATTCGGAGCATTGTTGAAATTTTAAAGATCTTTGACCCTATGAAATCTATTAGGCTTTGTGAATTGTTTTGAAGTTTCTCCTTGAATTCCTTTATAGAATGAAACATAAATTTGTGTGGTGGATTTTGTTATTAAATTCTCATTAAAAGTATTGGAAGATACAACTTATCACAAGTTAAAAGTAAAGTGTTTCATCCCACCACTAATTTTGATAAAGATTTGAAGGTGAATCCATTTGGGATTCTTAGCCACCATAAATGTGTAAGGGATTTTCTATAGAATATGAAATGACCCTCATTAAGCCAACTAATGAGTCAGCATAACTATGAAGAAAAATACATATAAAAAAATGAAACAAATAAAACACAGTTATTGCGTCACACAAACCTGCTGTAAATCTCATATATTATTAAACCATTAACTAAATTCTTATATAGAAAAATTATTACTAATATGATTATCAATCAACGTTGAAACAAATCTACTCACACTATCAATCTTCCTGCACTCTTCTAATTTTGAGCACTAACCTCCCTAATAATTTGCTTCACAAAGAACACAAAATCCACTGACTAATTTTTCAGCAATTTACATAAAACAAAATTAAGAAGTATTCCCAACGCTTCCCCTTAATGATTAATGAGGATTTACTATCTTATCTCGTAGTGCCAAAAATTGATTTTTTGCAACTGCTTTGGTGAAGATATCTGCTCGCCGATTCTAAGTATTTATATGTTTTAATTCAATATCCTTCTTCTACACCAAATCTCTAATGAAGTGATATTTCATGTAAAAATGCTTTTTCCTGCCGTGATGAACGATATTCTTTGCTAGCTTGATGGCACTTACATTATCACAATAAATCACTATAGGCTGAATTTGTTTTTCTCTAATTTCTTCCAAAAATTTTTTGAGCCAGAGAGCTTGTGCACCTGCTGAGGTAACTGCAACATACTTCGCTTCTATGGATGAGAGGGAAACAATGCACTGTTTTTTTGAGCTCCATGTAATCAAACCAGAACCAAAAGAGAAACAATTTCTAGATGTGGACTTACAGTCATCAAGACTACCTCCCCAATCTAAATCATTAAATCCAACAAGATTGAACTTTTCAAAAGTGTAGTAATGAATACCAAAATTTAGAATTCCTTTCACATACCTTAAAATCCTCTTAGCTGCCTTCATATGTATTTCATATGGATATTTCATATACCTTGAAACAAGTGAAACTGAATATGTAATATCAAGTCTTGTGTGGGTTATAAATATCAATCTCCCCACAATACTTCTGTAAGTTTTCTCATGAACTAAATCAGCACCATCATCTCTACATAACACCTCTCCATGAGCACTTGGAGTAGGGGATGGATTACAATCAATCATATTAAATTCATTTAGCATATCCTGTGCATAATTTGTCTAACAAATGAAAATCTCATCTTTACTTTGATAAACCTCCATTCCTAGAAAATATTTCATGGTGCCTATATCTTTCATCTCAAATTCATTCATCATAGCAACTTTGAATTTATCATTCATCTTAGAACTACTACCCATATACAATAGATCATCGGCATACAAACTTATGATTAGAATATTAATACCTTCTTGTTTTTAGTAAAGGGTAGGATCACTCTTACTTCTCTGGAAGCCATTTTCCTGAAAGTATCCATCAATCCTGGCATACCACACTCTTGTTGCTTGCTCGAGACCATACGAAACCTTCTTCAAATTGTATGCATTATTCTCCTTTCCTTCCACTTCATAACCTTGTGGCTGCTCCACATATACTTCCTCTTCTAAGTACCCATTCAAGAAAGAAATTTTCACATCCATATGATATATGCTCCATTTTTTCTAAGCTGCTAATGAAATCAACATTCTAATGGTCTCCTGTCTTGCTACTGGTGCAAATGTCTCTTCATAATCAATTCCATACTTCTATGTGAATCCTTTAGCAACTAATCTTGCTTTGTGTCTTTTAACACTCCCATCACTGTTAAATTTAGTCTTATAGACCCATTTGGTGCCAATATTTTTCTTTTAATGTGGAAGCTCTGTCAACTTCCAAGTGTCATTCCTTTGAATGGAATCCATCTCTTCTTGCATGGCTTGCAACCAAACGTCACTAGTACATGCATCTTCAAAACATGATGGCTAAAAATCAGCCTTGGCTAATAAAGAAAAATTGACTATCTCACCTATTGGGCTTTCTTCATGTGCTTGATTTGCAATCCTCTCATAAATATCACTCAATCTCCTTACCTTCCTTGTAGAACTTGGAGAAGAAGTTTGACTTGAACTTGATGTTGAAGAAATTGATGAAGGACTACTTGGTGGAGTTAACCCACTAGTTACAGAAACATTAGTTGGTTGCTCATGATCAATATCAACAATTATATCATCATTCAAAACATATTTTGTCTTCTCAATATGGCCTTTTTGATGACCATAAACTCCCCCTTCATAAAAAATTTCATCTCTTGAGACAATAAGCTTGTTATTTAGAGTGTTATACAATTTATAAGCCTTTCTTGTCTCACTATACCCAATAAAAATATATAACTCACTCTTTACATATAATTTTTTCCTATTTTGATCAGGTACATGCACATAAGCCAAACAACCAAAAAATTTGAAATGATTAACATTAGGCCTTTTTCCCTACCAAGCTTCATAAGGAGTCATATTTTCCAGTGCACGGGTTGGGCTACAGTTCAGGATGTACATTGTTGTAGCAACTGCATCTCCCCAATAAGAATTGATCATCTCCTTAGTTTGTAACATGCATCTTTCCCTTTTAACCACAGTACGATTCTTTCTTTCATCTATGTCATTCCGTTCAGGTGTGTATACTATAGCATGTTGCCTCCAGATGCCATTCATATCACAATAATCCTAGAAAGCTTTTGAGAAAAAATCTCCTCCATGGTCAGTTCACAAACATTTGATCTTGCACCCTTTCTCATTTTCTACAAGGGCTTTGAACTTCTTGAATGTATTGAGGGCTTCACTTTTGACCATCAAAAAATATACCCAACAATTTTGTGAGTAATCATCAATAAAAGTGATGAAATATGATGACTTACCCAAACTCCTTGTCGACATAGGACCACATATGTCTGAATGAACAAGTTGAAGTGGGCGATGAGCCCTCCATGCAGTGCCCTATGGAAACCTTTCCCTTGCAGGCTTTCCTTTAGCACATCCTTCACAAACCTCCTTATGCTCTTCTACCTTGGGAAAACCATAAGCTAATGCATGTGAGGTTAGAAACTTCAAACTTTGAAAATTTAAATGCCCATACCTGAGATGCCATAACCAACTTGAATCCTGATAAGACATATTTACAATATTGTTGTTATGTTCATCAAACATCAAGGGAAACATCCTATTTCTTGTCATAGGCCCAACAATGATCACTATATTTCGCTTATTCTTATCATAGATAATACATGTCTTATTTTCAAAGACTACTTTATAATTTTTCTCACATAGCTGCCCAACCCTCAACAGATTATGCTTCAATTGTGGAGTATAATTATGTCATGAATACTCTTTATACCTTCTTTTGTTTGGACCTCCATAGCTCGTTTAGCAGCAACCTCCAATGATTTATCATCACTAAGCTAGATCTTGGATTTGAAGCTTCCATCCTTTGTTGAAAACAACTTCTCATTCCCTGTCATATGGTTAGAGCATCCAAACTCTAGGTACCAAACATCTTTACTAGTATTTTCGCTTTTGGCATAAGATAAAAATAAATGATCTCGAGGATACTCACCACTTTATTGAGCATAGTTAGCATTTTTACCTTCTTTCAATCCGCATTCTCTTTCAAAGTGGCCATACGTGTTACAATAGTAACAATGGACATTTACCTTATCAAATCTACCTCTACCTCTTCCTCTAAAACTACCTCTTCCACTTGAGCCAACTCTTCCTCTATCTCTTGAATAATTTTGGCTTTTCCATTTACCTTGACCTTGATTTCTTTTGGTATTGCTGTTGCTTTCATCTTCACTCTTTGTAATTTGTAATTTAGAGGAAAAATATTTATGTACACCTTCAAAAGTGTCCTTCAATCTTTATTCATGAGACATCAAAGATCCAACCAATTGATCAAACTAGTTTTGTCAAATCCTTACTTTCTTCCATGATTTTGGCAACATGATTCCATCTATATGTTAAAGATCTCAATACATTTTTAATTAAAACTTCATTACTTACAGTTCTCCAAGTGTAGCCATTTTATTGACCACATCTTTGACTCTCACACAATAGTCACTCACACTTTCAACTTCTTGCGTCTTCAAATTCTCGAACTCTCGCTTCAATATCTGAAGCTTGAGCACCTTAACTTGATCACTACCTTGGTAAGCTTCTTGTAGAGTCTCCCAGGCATCTTTGGCGGTTTTTGCTACTGATATTATTGGAAATAAGCTCCTATCAAGAGCTATCTGAATTTGAAACAAAGCTTGAGCATTCTTATTCCTTTCTTCCTTTCTTGTTGTTCTTTCATTGGTTGTAAGGGCATTCCAATCAGCTAGCTCTTCATAACCTGATTCAACAATCTCCCACAAATATTTTCCAATCAAAACAGTTAGCATCTTAATGCACCAATAATCATAATCGTTCCCATCAAATTTTGGAACTGGCATCTGGTTAGAATTCGACATGATTAACTTTAGCGAAATTCCAACAATAAAAATTTAACCCAAAACAATTTTACTTGCTCTGATAACACTTGTAGAATATGAAATGACCCTCTTTAAGCTAGCTGATAAGCCAACATAACTATGAAGAAAAATAAATATAGAAAAAAACAAATAACAAATAAAACACAACTACTGTGTGAGCTCAAAACTGGTGTAAATCTCATATATTATTAAACCATTAACTACATTCTTATATAGTAAAATTATTACTAATATGATTATCAATCAACTCTGAAACAAATATACTGACACTACCAATCCTCTAGCACTCTTCTAATTTTTAGAACTCACCTCCCAAATAATTTGCAGCAAAGAGAACACAAAATCTGTTGACTAATTTGTCAGCAATTTACATAGCAAAATTAAGAATTATTCCCAACAGTTTCGCTAGCCACCACTATGAGTGACAACCATGGTTTTCAAAGACACAGTTGACAACCAAGTTTATCTAGTCTGTAATCTAAATTCATTGAGAGAATCTGTAGACCCATATTTTTTGTAAAACTTGAGCAGCATAGAAGCCACCAAAGAGATGTAACTATGAGCCATGCATTTTCATTACGGACAACCATTATTTTTGCAGGTCAATTTTCTTGTTGAACCACCATCATCCAGCTATGAGAAACGCCATGAGGGTGAGAAATTCAAAGAAATAACAAGAGTTGTTTGAGACATATTTGAAAGAGTTGAAAGCCAAAAGGAAAAAGAATGCCTTGGCATCAAAATACATAAAGGAATGAGATAATTACAACATTATTCCCCTCATTGTAGATGAAAACACAAAAAAAGAGGCTTGGGATATCCTTTAGAGGGTTTTTTGTGTAAGGGGGAGTAATCAAGTTGAAAATTAAGGTGGATCTATAGCAACAAATCTATAGGCATATGACGAGTTTGGTGAATCCCTCTTGAAAATGGTTGACAATGATGATGGTGTGTTACCAACAGTAGTGAAAGAGCACATAAATTCTCGTGAATCCCAGTATACTCATCCACAAGTGGATGATGATTATGAATAAATTGTAGAAGAAGCAGAGAAAGAGCACATAAATGTTCGTGAATCCCATTATGTTTAGCCTTGATTGTGAAGAATTTGTAGAAGCAACAGAGAAAGAGCACATAGATGCTCATGAATCACACTATGCTCAACCACAAGTGTACAATGATTATGAATCATTTACAAAAGAAATAAAGAAAGAGCATATAGATGTTTGTGAATCCTACTTGTGGACTATGATTTAGCGAATCGAGCAGTAGATTTTTCTAAAGAAAGAGAAGATGCCATTGTAGTAGTAAATGAATTGGCGGATCAAACAATTAAAATTGTTGATGTTAACTTTCATGAAGAACAATTAACTAGTTATGAATGTTGCACATGATGAAATAGAAATATTTGTTTAATATGTTGTTATTTTGTGAGAGAATCCCACCTGTTTCTTGAAGCCAAGTAGAAGAAAACATGTTTGTAGCACTAGAGTTTGGTAAAGAAGTGGAGATTAATACAACACCAAAGGTAGATAAGAAAGAGAAAGACGAGAAAGCTCTAATTGTAGTTCAGAAAGAACAAAATCAATATGTTTCTACAAATGTTTTTAAAATTAACATTGATTTTGAGTGTGCAAGAAAATAGGACAATTGACTTCTAGCTAGAGTAAAAGGAGATCATGAATAAGATGACATGGAAAAAGCAAAAAAAATGAAGAATAATTAAAGTTCCTTATATCATAGATTGAAACACCCTGTGTTGATGAAGTCTACATAGAAGTTGTAGCAATGAATGTTGAAGATAGCATGGAAGGTGTAAAAAAAAAAAAAGCTAATGAAATTTGTATGTGTTAGAGTCCTAAAGAATAAAATTTTATTATGGAATTATCTTGCAGCAAATTGATGATCAAAAGATTGTTGATGAAGAGCACAAGTTAGAAGATGACATGTGGAAGTAGTCTACATACAAGCAAATTTTTGAACAAGTATGAAGAAGTAGAGGACAAGAATGGACAGTAAGAAATATTTTTCTATATTAAAACAATGTAAGCATCACACTAACAAATGAATAAACTGAAATTTTAATCCTACAACAAAAAGAAAAAGTTGAAGCAATTGAGAGGATACAAGATCTAGAAGAAAAAAAAAACTAGCCTAAGATCTTCTGTCACAGTTTCTTTGATTCACTATAAGCCTATGGCAAACATATTACTTTAAAGTTTTGTGGTTGTAATTAAGGTGGAGTGTTGGACAAAATAATTACAACCACGACTTCTTATCTATTGGGTGTCATGGCAAGTTTGAGTTATGTTAAGTTAGTTGAGTTCTAATTCAGTTTACTTTACTTATTCATTATTTCTTGTCTCCTATGTAATTTCTTTAACTGTTACCGAGTAATGTGAATAGGAAATTCACCCCACCTTAATTTTCAAGCTCATTCTTATCTGTCTTTGGCTCTCAATCCTTGTCAAACCCTACTTTAGCATGAATTATGAGGATAGGATGGGACAAGTGAATATGCAAGACATAATATTATATTATTTTTTTCATATAACATATTAATTCCCTGACACTACCATATTATTATGTTTTGTACATTAACTCTACTGAGCCCACCCTCATATCTCATATAAGGCTGGGGTAAGGGGAGTTAATATGAAAAACATAATATAATATTACGAGAGCAAGCAAAGTCAATATGGTATGCAAAACATAATATGATATTATGTTTTGCCTATTAAATCCCCCTAGCTTAGTCTCATATCTCATATGAGGGTAGGGGTGAGGAAAGTTAATATGAAAAAACATATTAGAGTGAGGATTGGAGAAGTTAATATGTAAAACATAATATTATATTATTTTTTCCATATATACTACCTCACCCCCACCCTCATATTTGCATATTAACTCCCTAGAATTGCCAGCCCCATTTAAGGATGGGGGTGATGGGGTAGAGGTGTTTATATGGTGTGAAAAAAAAAATATAATATTATGTTTTTCATATTAACTCTACCCACCCTCATATGAATATGGGGTGGGGGGAGTTAATATGGTAGTCAAAACATTATATATACTATGTTTTGCAAATTTTTTCATGTCACCTTACCATGGAAACTTTGCAAAAAATGGTATTATATGATGTTTTGCATACCATATTAACTCAACTAGAGTTGGTAAACTTGGAAAACCATAGTATTATATGATGATGATGATGAATCTCTAGTCAATTTCCTTGAATCTTATTTTAGATTCAAAACTAAGACCTCAAAGAAATACTCAAACAATATTATATGATTCTTTCCTACTATATTAACTCCATCGAGCTTTAAATGAGTGTTGTGATACCATAATAACATGCAACTATGAGAGTAGGGATCAGGGAATTAACATGCAAAACATAATATTATGTAATGATGTAATGTTCTGCATTTCACATTAACTCCCTCATCTCTTAAAAGTTTATATGACTTGCAAAACATATTGATTCCCTCCACCCCACCTTTATATATGTTAGTGTAAAAATAGATATGAGGGGAATAAATATAATATGCATACCATAATATAATATTATAGGTTGCATATTAACTCTTTCAAACCAACTCACATATTAAAATTATAATTACCATATTAACTCTCCCCACTGATATTTTCATATTTTCCCTATTAAATTTTTCCACAATATTACATCCCCACAACTAGCTCTCTTTCTCATCCAAAATTAAGTCTCTCATACAATTATATAAAGAATGAATAGAATAATTAATATGCAAAAAAAATATGAGCCACACCATAACGTGATTTTGATCATATATATAACCTGTTGCTTCTATGAAGCTTATCAAAGGTGATCCAGTCCGTCCTATTGCACCCGTTTCATACCGGCATTTTGCACCAACTGATGTACTATGGTTGTTACCCTGTATCCCCTCTTGATTTGTCTATTTTCCGGAGCTAGCTAGATATATCTATATCTATATCTTCCCGGTTACTCCCAAAACAAGCGTGAAGGCATGACCGACCTTTCTTTCTCCAATTTCTACTACTTTTTCTATCTAATTGGAAAAGGACCTAGATCTCTCTACTGGAATACTACCGAATGGGCTCGGTTGATGTATCAAACCTGAGTTCTTCACGCTGCTCAATCAATTTGATGTTCCTAAGCATGCTCACAGTTCATATCAAGCTCCTGTTCATTTGGATGGGCTGAATGGAGAAACCCCAAAGTAAGCAAGGACTACGCGCATTGATGGGCATCAATGCCTGGGAAATGAAATACTGGTTATACAAGAGAAACGCTCTAAGAGGATATAGTTGATATGGAGAAAAATCCAGTTGTATGGCTCGATGAGGATTAATGCCTTGGACACCCCAAAGTAGCATTTTCATAAAAGAAACCAAAGAATTAGGAGGTTTATGAAATCTGTTGTAAGCGAACTTGGAACCTTTCTTTGCCAATTTGGTTATGCTAGGTCATGCGGGGCGTATAATCGATCTATAGTGACTTTTTCCTATTCATGGGGACAAGTGGTAACATTCATTCATAGGCTTTTGAGATTCCTTTCATTGCCATTTCTCCATCCATGCATCGATCCGCCAGCCGAGTGACTGTTCAATCGCATCTCGCCATCTGGGTAACAACGATGGGAAGGACCTCCATCGCTCCATCGCTCCATTGATCCATCCATGCTTTAATTCGGTGACTACTGGGCACTACCACCATCCATCCGGGGAACAATGGTCAATACAGTCGGTGACTACTAGGCACTACCGCCATCCAGCCAAGACTGTTCGATCACAACTCTATGTTTCTACCTCAACGGTAAAATGCAATGAATTATGAATGATCGCGTTACGAATACGATGATTCGCTTGGTTGAAGGTTCATACGACATTCTGACATAGCCCCACATCAGCTGAGGGAACCCTCAACATAGACCCGAGACAAGTAGTAATGCCTAGCAAGGGGGAAATAAAAGTAATAATTGATCGCTTGGCTTTTATGTTATGTGTTGGAAAGAAGGGCTTATATTTTACAAATTAACTCTCCATCCTGCCCACGCCACCCTCACATATTTATGGCAAGCCATCAAATATATTTTTAAAATTTAAATGACATTTATGAGACCACCATGATATTGGAAGTTGAGAACTAATGGCATCTACAAATGGTAGATTTCGTATGATTTTTTTCTCATTGATCTATATTCCGTAGCTAGAGTTCTATGTGAATGCAAGATTTGACCCAACCCTACTAAATCAGATAAAATCAATCGCTATACTCCAAGTAATTTCAAGCTTGTTATTCTCGTCATTGACGACCACCATATCGATGTTGTTTATGACTTGAGTAGTCTTCAACAATACTTCTCCACGCTCTTAATGTCTGTGGTATAGGATATTACTTTATATATATTTATATTATATAATAATCTTTTTATATTATTATATATATTTATTTATTATATTTCTATAATTTATATATATATTCAATAGGTAAGAATTCGTTTGTGTCCGCACTTATAGTGTTACTTCACCACAAAGATCTTGGGTGAGCGCACTCTGCAACCTAGGGTTTTCTGTTAGCCCCTGCAACGACGCAATGTGAACCCTCCTTGCTTCTATCTTCCATCAGCCTTCCTCCTCGCGACAGCAGCTTGCTGGCATAGACTACACTGCAATGGCTGACCCTCACGGGGGGACTTCAAAGCCTTCCCCCTCAATCGAAAGGGATAATCAAGCGAAGAAATCAACAAAGCCTTCCAGTCTAGAACAAGTAAACACGGATACAAGATATTTCCCAATGCAAGATACGACAAACACTCCCACTCATCAGTCAGACAGGCGTAGTGAAGTACAAGAAGGAAAGATTGGGCAACAGGAAATGCCCAAGGTTACATCAACGACATGCAAGCCCATAGCAGCTGAACAACCCAAGATAGAACTTCCCAACCATAGAATCAATGGTAAAATCCAATACATTAAGGACCATGCGCTCATTGGAAAATTTATTAGATACTGGTCGACTGAAAAAGCTTTACAAGGATGGATCTCTACCAAATGGAAACCCAAGGGACATGTCACCATGTAGCTAGGACCAAAAGGGTTTTTCACTGTGATTTTCATTTGCATCGAAGACCGGAATAGGGTTATGGATGAAGGTCCCTACTTCTTCAACTCTGCTGGTCTGTATTTAAGGGAATGGGTAGAGAGATTTAACCCTGACAAGGAGGATTTCAACTGGGCACCAGTTTGGATCTGAATGTACTCGCTCCCGTTGGAATACTAGGATGAAGAATCACTGAGAGACATTGGCAAGGGGTTGGGGGAGTTTATAAAAATTGTTGAGGAAACGAAGCTGCGCAGATACACCTCCTATGCCCGTATTTGTGTCTTCATGCGCTTGGACAAAGCCATTATGGACTCGGTAAGTCTCTACCATGATGACTTTGAATGGATCCAACCCTTAGATTTTGAACATGTACCCTTTCGCTGTCGCAAGTGTCATGTCCATGGGAATCTTTTTTGGGACTACCCTCTAAATGCTAAACCCCAAACCTCTAACCCCTTAGACAAGTCGCCTCATGATGGCTTTACCAAGGTTGCAAATCAAAAAAGATCACATAAAAAACCTTCCTCCAGGAAAAAGCCCATGCGAGACACTGCCTCCATTCCCTCCACAAGCAATAGCTTTGAGGTTCTTGCTAAAACTTTAGAAGACCCACCTCAGAACATTTTCCCAATCCCACCACTGATCATCACGACCTCTCCCCCCCCTCTATCTATCTCTTCTCCCACTCCCTTGCCCCTGAGTGACAACATTGGGATTCATGAGGTGCTAGAAAGGACCTTGATTGGAAACCTAATGGAATGGATGTTGACGGTATCCCCAACCAAACCCTGCACTTAGCAATCACCTCAGCAGAAAGCAGTCAAACACAACATATGGAAGAAGAACTGGAAAGCATTGATTTGGGAGGACTTGACATTTTCGAGCTTAAACAAGCATGCAGAAGGAAATACTACGAAAAGATTCAAGAGCATCAGCTCAATACCTTGGAAGTCATCATCTCCAGGGTTTACTAGCAACAACAACTGGGCATACAACCGGGCAGTCATTGGGATGGCAGCTTCTTTCCTGAAGACTCCAAAAAATGTGGAAGAAATACAGATCTTCAAAAAACTATTGCAATAGGGAAAATCCTAGTAGACTTAGGCAGATACACTAAGTTGACAAAGTACTATAAGCCCACCACAAATAGTGAATCATGAAGCTCACTTCATGGAATCTAAGAGGGCTCAATAGCCCCGAAAAACTTAGAATGATAAAAAAAATGATAAAGCAGGAGCAGCCCCAGATCTTCTTTATGCAGGAAATGAAATGTAATAGTAACACACTTGGAAACATCCTCTCTATAGGATGGCCAGCTTATCACTCAGTTGCAGTGGATGCTTCGGGTGCCTCCGGGGGACTGGCAATTGCCTGGAACATGCAAGCTATAATGCTCTCAAACTTTCATGCCTCCCATCACATTATACAGGCTACTTTTCATATAATTGGCACCAACATTTATGTCCATCTCTCCAACATCTACTTCCCACAGGAATCAAGCAACAAAATTGCTCTTCTAGACACAATACAAGTGCTCAACTTCAATAGACTCCATCCTCTTTGGATCATTGGAGGAGACTTCAACATGATCACCAAGCTGAAGGAAAAGAAGGGAGGCCGAGCCAAGCTGGAACATGAAAATGGCCACTTTAAAGATTTTATCTAAAACAATATGCTAATTGATTTGCAATTCTGCAATGGAATGCACACCCGGAGCAATCGCAGGGTTGGGCGACATCAAATTTCTTCCAAATTAGATAGATTCCTCATCTCAAATAATTCAGTGCATCTTAGAGGCAACATCTCGGCATCAATTCTTCCTTTTTTAGGTTCAGATCATTGGCCTATCTCTCTCTAATGGCAAAGACCAGGCAACTCTACCAGGCATCCTTTCCGCTTTGAAGCTTTTTGGCTCACCCACCCCGCCTTCAATGACCTCATCAGATCCACCTGGACCAACTACCCTTCGCTAGAGGGATAAAAAATGTATCAGTTTCAATAGAAACTCAAATTCCTAAAATCCCAAATCAAGCGTTGGAATCAAGAGATTTTTGGCAACATCTTCCAGGCTCAGCAAGATCTAAACAAAGAAATGAGAGAACTCCAGCAACAAATAATCACAGAGGCTACAAGGAAGGGACATTGGAACAGGAAAAGCACATTCACAATCAATTGGAGGAGAGAAGAAAGCAGGAAGAAATTCTCTGGAAGAAAAAATCTAGAATTAGATGGCTGAAAGAAGGAGAAAGGAACACTAAATTCTTCCACAGAACTACAATACAGAGAAGAATGCACAACACCATCTCTTTCATAAAACAGCGAGGAGGGGAAAGAGTGGAAATCCATGTAGAGATTGAACAGGAGTTTATCAATCACTTCTAGGAGGTCCATCAAGAACCCCAAATTGATAGATGGCTCGCTATAGAAACGATCACTCAAAATGTGCCGAAAATTATCACAGAAGAACACAACCAACTTCTTCTTCGACCAGTAATGCCTCAGGAGGTTGATTTGGCTATAAACTAGCTCCAGGAGGGCAAAGCTCCTGGTCCGGATGGCTTCACTACTACCTTCTTCCGCTCTTCATGGGATCTTACCAAAGAGGAGGTGTGGCTAATGGTGGAGGAATTGCGCACTCTTCATTGGCTTCTGCCCTCTCTGAACTCAACTTTCATCCCCCTCATCCAAAAAGAAGAGAATACCAATACTCCAGACAAATTCCATCCAATTGCACTATGCAACGTTATTTACAAGGTGATATCCAAAGTCATTGCTAACGGGTTGAAGCCACTCTTGCCCTTGCTCATATCGCCTAAACAATCTGGATAGGTAGAAGGAAGACAAATATTGGACGACATTATCCTCACTCATGAAATCATACACTCCCTCAAGCACTCCAAGAGGCAGGTATGATTCTCAAGATTGACCTCTCTAAAGCTTTTGATAAGTTAAGCTTAACCTATATTCAAAAAATGCTAACAACCTTTGCTTTTTCCCCATTGTGGGTTCGATGGATTCTGAGTTTAATTTCCACAACATTTTTCTCTATCCTCATAAATGGCATACCCTCTCGACCTTTCAGCCCCTCTAGAGGTATCAGACAAGGAGAACCACTTTCCCCATTCCTTTTTGTTCTAATGGAAGAAGGTCTCAGTCGCCATATCAAACATCCCTCCTCTCTGAGCATCTCAAAGGTCTATCCATACACAATTCTCCAGACATCACTCATCAACAGTTCATGGATGACAACATGTTGTTTGGGTACCCTTCTATTCAGGAAGCCTCCCTTTTCAAATCCCTTTTGAATGATTTCTATGATGCTTTAGGGACGAGCATAAACACGGCCAAATCGCATATCTTCTTTTTTCACACCCCCCTTGTTACTCAACATGATATTGCCCGCATTTTGGGCTTCTCCGTAGCCTCCTTACTTTCCAAATACACTGGAGCTCCCTTAATAGATTCTACCATCAAGCACGCCTCTTGGCATATGCTCCTTGAGAAACTTGAATTTCGTCTCACTTTATGGACTCATAGAACTCTGCACATAGCTAGCAGATTAGTGCTAATCAAATTTGTGCTACAGACAATGCCTCTTTACCTTTTCTCAATATTGGCAGCACCTAAATGGGTCCTTAAAAAAATAAAAGCTCTACAGCGCAATTTTCTTTGTGGTGCAACTAGCACAAATCACAAATGGGCCTTGGCAAAATGGATGACAGCATGCAAGCCCAAAGAAAAATGGGGTATAGGCTTGAGAGATCCTCATCACAACAATGTAATCATGGGTGCAAAAATATGGTGGCAATGGCTCTCTGCTCCCAATAAGCCATGGGCAGCCATATGAACAGCCAAATATGCCAATCACAGACCAATGGAGGAGCTAATTAGATTCACTCCAACTAAAAAGGGATCACTAATATGGAACTCTACTAGACAACACTTCTTGTTGATCCAACAACACAACTTTTCGGAAATAAGGAACGACAGCACTACTCGATTTTGGATGGATGCCTGGAACCAACTACCAAAGCTCAACGACATCTATAGACCGCCTCCTTGCTAAGAGTGGGAGGAGCAACAAAAGGAGTCTGTCCAGCAACAATGGATTTCGGAGACAGAACAGGGGTACAGACAATGGAAGCAGATCGACACGCTGATGAGGAATGCAGATAACTAGACTAAGGAGGTCATGGAGAGTGAGCTCCAGAATCGACGCATTAGATCATCTGAAGCCAGGGATATTTTAAGATGGGGATATACCCCAAAAGGTTACTTCACCACCAAAGAGACTTATAAGATTATATGTAATGATCTAATGCCCTTGGATCCTATCTGGGGCAGAATCTGGTCACCGGGTACTTGGCCCAAAGTCTCCCTATTCCTCTGGCTTGTTGGGCACCAGAAAATCCTCACTTGGGACAATCTTAGGAAAAGAAACTTTCATGGGCCCTCCATATGTCCCAACTGTAATTCTCACAAGAAATCACTCCAACACCTCTTGGATGCTTGCACTTTTGCCAATCAACTGTGGGAGAAGACTAGCTTCCACTGTCAAAAAAGATGCAGAGTGTCCGAAGATATAATCAACTCCATTTTCCATTGGCACCAGAACCCATATAAAAGCGAACTACTCAACCAATTATGGAGAATGATTCCCGGCCTTCTCCTCTGGACAATATGGAAAGAAAGAAACAAACGCATATTCAAAGATCAAAGCACTCCTTTAGAAATCATTTGGGGAAACTTTTGTCTCAATCTTAAAGAGACCTTGGCGCTTCAAACTTGGCATATGGAAGATTTTCCCACTCTTGAAAATGAGAAAGCCATCTGGGAAAATTGGAACATACAACTCCCACAAGGTACTCACAATCACAGACCTTTAGAAGGCAACAACATCAGAAAGCACTTATGGACCCCCCCTCCAAAGCATACTTTCAAACTCAACTTTGATGGAGCTTCAAAGGGCAATCCCGACAAAGGAGGATTTGGTGGCATATTTAGAGATCATGAGGGTTCGCCTCTCCTAATCTACCTCGGAAACATTAGTTGGGACACGAACAACTCGGCTGAACTAGAGGGTCTGGCAAGGATTACTCTTTTCCAAACATCATGGCTTCCAACCTCTAGAGATTGAAGGTGATCCCCTAATCCTCATCAGCCTAGCCAATCAACTCCTCAATGGGGCACATGCGCATAAGATTTCCAACAATTGGTGACTCGAAGCCAGACTGGATGCAATAGAACAATCGCTTCACACCAATCATGCCATCATATTCAATCATGTTAAACAGGAAGGAAACAAGGTCGTTAATCTACTTGCCAATTTTGGGGTGGAAAATGGGCACACTCTTCTCACTGGAGCTCTAGACATAATTCAGAATCATGATCAAAATTAGGAGTGCAAATACTGGTCCAAAGGGATGCAACTCTACCAGATGCAGGTGTATAGATGGGCGTTAAATATGACAGGACAAGGGTGGGGTGAAGTGGGGTGACACCTGCCTACCCACGACAAGCCCAATAATTGGCTTCTAATCAATGGACCTTTGCATTTGAGAAGCCCAGGGTTCAATGGCATTGTTTTAAGTGGTTCAGTCCGTCCTCTGCTTCGGTCCATACCTCAACACACTCCAGCATGCCTCAGACTTCAGCTCTCTTCAATGCAACATTAATGTCAGAATGTAGATCGATAGCCAGTAATATGCGATTGCAATCAAATTGCATCACAATATCAGAGGATCGCAGAATGGGGAGACCAAAGGGTAAGGCCTTAACTTATAGCGATATGCGATTGCGATCAGTTCGCATCGCAATATTGCATCGACGGAAACCAAGGGGTGGAGCCTTCACACTTTCACATGGGCAATGTGATGACGCGGACGTGACGATGGATCACAGAACGGGGAGACCAAAGGGCAAGGCCTTTACTTATAGCGATATGTGATTGTGATCAGATCGCATCACAATATCTCATTAGGAGAATCCAAGGGGCGGAAACCAAGGGATGGAAAATAGGCAGGGGTTGCCTGATGATAATTCGAGGCTGGTTGTGGCCCATGTGTTCATTACCTAGTCTTTTTGTTTTTTACTAGTGTTTCTTTGGTTCTGGCTTCATATCTAGACTAATTGTCAAGGAACCATCTTACTGTTTTCTTTGTGGGGTATGGACTTGAGAAGTGATACCATTTTTGAGGTTTCTGCTCTCATTGGACTGGTTTCCCCAATGTTGAGGCAGTCCAGATTTTGTTAATACTCTATGATACCTTGGTCGACGCCCTGTCCTCTTTGTATCTTTCTGTACATATTAATAGATTAATTTGACTTAGAAAAAAAAATGTCTGTGGTATAGGCATTCTGAGATAATGACAAGTTTCTCTTGCAAGTTTCACTAGTAATGATCCTTAATCTAAATAGGTCCTACACAGTGTTGACGTCTCCATTGGTTGTGTCAAAGTTTTATTGGCAGCATTGTGACAGTAATATCATTTCTCTTCTCATCATTTCAAAGTGCATTTAGTTTGAAAATTTGGATCGCAATGCAGAATTCATATTTGTGGTGGCTAATGCACTCACACGCAGTAGAATATATCCTTGAAAAAATACAAAATATCGGTTTATTCTCTAAATTCGTTGTATCTCGATTGATCGTTGATCAATGGCACTGATATGTTTTGTCATATGACATAATACTCCACAAATTTGGTAGTGCTCATTTGTTATGTTTTTTCATATGACTTAATACTCTACAAACTTTGTGATTGTTTGTTATGTTTTGTTATATTACTTAATACTCCAAAAACTTTGTAGTGCTTATTTGTTTATGGTCCTTGTGATGCGGGAGCATTCAGCCCAAGAGAAATTATTGTAAATAATAGTCATAGGTGGTGAAGCATTCTAGAATTATTTTCCTAAGTTACAAGTCAGTATGATTAATTAGATGTTTCCAAAGTAAATAAATGAGAAAATAGGAAATAGAGAGTGCTTTTAGGCATAAAGCAATGAATGTGGATCACTATGGGATAAGAGGATTTTCTTGTTCTTGGAACAGGGAAAAAGATGGAATAAAGCTAAGGAGATGCTTTTGCCATATGTATGCATTGCATGAAGAGTTTAGAGGTTTTAGTTGAGTGATTTTAGGATTTTTTTAATCATACTAAGTTTTATAAATAATGAAGCTCAAAGGCATAAAAGATAAGAGAAGGAGTGAGTGAAAGGGTAGAGTAGGAAGCAGAGGGTTTTCTGCTTGGACGCCTTCGGGCAGTTTGTAAAGGGCCATCAATTCTAATTATCTGGCGAACAAAAGTTTGTAAGTAATTTGTTTTATTTCAAATTATATATATACATATACACTGGTTGATGTTGAAGTCGATCTGCAATTAAAGGATTGCCTGCCAATTGTGAACCCGGTTGCAATGTCACAAGTTTCCTTACCTTCTTTTATGGAATTGTCAGTGTAATTGCCTGTCCAAATCACAATAATGTATCCTCAATGCGGCATCATATAACACCTTTACATTTGCTATGTTAGATCTCAGATTTATGGTAATTGCGTTTGCCAACAGATAGAATTCATTATCCTTTCTTGAGTACAAATCAGTCAATTGTTTAGGTGGAGTTTCTTCTGATTGGCAGGCAAGATCCACTGAGAGATTATTCTTTTTCTGAGAGGGGTCCGAGTTCAGAATTTATTCCTAAAGCCTGCACCCTAGCGTTGACTTGATTTGCATAAATTAAGCACACTTAAAGCTCTTGCTTTTCCTAAACAGAGGTAACTGCGTACCATGGATGCGAAGCTCGAAAGTAGCCTTCGTTGGACTTCAATGCATTGAATGATTTCCGCATATATATATAAGACTGTGCTTAATTTCTGGCAGAGTTATATGCGTTGTATGATCTGTATGTGTTGGGGGCAGAGTATATGTGTGGCATGTTCTTTATATTCCTGGTTGAATACAAGGCCGCGTGCAGGGGTCGATTTCATTGTTTTATTTTGTATTGCAATCAAACTGCAACCAGAAGCATACAGGCTGTTAACAGAACATTCTACCAATCGTTTGCGCGTGGGCTTCCGTTGTATTTCTCAACTGTTGCGTATTTCCCAATATTTGAATCAGATTGCAAGCTTGGAGCGCGTAAAACAGTGAATGATCAGTGGTCTATCATGGAGTTTTAAATCTGGAATTTTATTTATGTGGTTTATAAATCCTATTGTGATTGGATATAACGGGTTTTGGATCTTATTGTGAACGCCGACCTTCTGTTTGAAAGCACATATCACCTCATTGATATTGAACCAATTTAGCTTGATATATATTTGAATCAGAACTTTATCAGTTGGGTCTGCGCAGTAACAATTTAACCTTTTGTTGTCATGTGGATATTTTGTCTCTATGATTGACTCTGCTTGCAGCGTTTCTTCAAGGTGTGACGTTGAATTCTCTGGGCAAATTATGAATTTGCAGAGGTGTTTGTTGAGGTAAGTACCTTATATTTTATGGAGGGTTTATTGTTGAATTTGAATGGGAATTGAGAGACAATGAAGAATTTGATTATGGATGAAGATTTTTAAATCCTATGAGCTTCTGACTTGAAAAGTTGAGATTGCTAGATTTAGTTTATTGGGAAAATGGAGGAAATGCATTTCATATGCGTGGTGATTAGAATATCCTGGGTATTGCACGCTTGACCTGCATTAGGTGGTATCAGAGCAGGAATAGCTCTGTTTGAAGATTCAAGTTGGTTTTAGTTAAGTTAATTGCATGTGATGATTTTTGGGACTGATGAATATTGATTTACAGGAATAGTGAAGAAATCTCAGTAGGAAGAAGTAGATCATAACTAGAATGCAGTGATAAAGGAGTCCAGCAAAGGATTCTAAGTGAATGTGGAAGAACTTGAAGATTCAACAGAGGTTGAATAAAGTTGCAGATGAAAGAAGCCTATAGGAGCAGTGTTGGATGCTCAAAAGGTTCCAACAGAGGACCAATGATTACCAAAAGACCAGATCCGGAGGGAAGGATTGCTGAGGTAAGTGGCAGCAAGAGAGTTTGCTGTGGTAGAGGCTTCATGCAACTCATAAGTGAGGAACTTATGGCGAAGGAGATGACTACTGAAAGTCATAAAGGAGAGAGCAGAGGTTTAGAAAGAGACGACAGAAGAAAGAAGGAGAAACATGCCAAGGCGAATGGCATAAGACAGCAGTGGACTCAGGAAGAGTATGAGAAAGAGAAAGCTGAGATAGCAATTCATCTTGAGCTTTTGATGAAGTTGTTGCAGGAAAATGTGAAAGACCAGAGACATTGTTTACTGGTGAGGAAAAGAGTGAAGTGGCAGAGACTACAACAGAAAAGGGATTTACAGATAAGCATGCAGTTAACAGGGGAGCTGAGGAAGCTGGAGCAGATGATAGATGTACAATTGAGACGGGAAGAACTTAGGACAGCTGAGTTGGAAGAGGAGGTTTCCATTGGTGAAATTAGAGAGGAAGCAGTCAAGACTGAAAAGTCTTGTGATTTAAAAACTAATGAGTTGTGCATGTCTGCAGGTACAGAACAGGGAGATGAACAAGCTTTAGAAATTGTTCAAGAAGAGTTGAATTTGAAGGCTGTTGATGCAGAAAAAGAAGGACCAGCTGATAATGAAGATGTGGAAAATCGTGTCAAGTTTCCAAGTTCTACTCCTAAGAAAGTTGTTGAATTGTATAGAAAACTAGATCTCGAGAGAAGAGAGTTGGAAAGACAGAGGACTTATGTGCAGGTGGTGAATGCAAATCAACATACTGATGTGCTGATAGAGAAAGTTGAGGAGACATCTGAACGAGAGGAAAAAGTTGTAGATGAAATTGCAGATGATGAGCAAAGGAATGTTGCAGAGGGACAGGAAGTTTGGGAGGCAGCAACATCCATAGTGACAGCTAAAGCAACATGTGGGGAGACATTTATGGTGGCAGCTGAGACAACATTGATAGCAGCAGAAGAGGCACTAAAGTCTTATGTTTTTTATTCTAACAATTGTTTTGTGAGTACAGGTCTTATTGAAGATGTTGGGGAAAATCTATTAAACAAAGAAATTGAACTGATGAGGCAGATGATGATGAAGGAGCCCCGGAAGAACCCAGCAACAGTGAAACAAAGGAGAAGCAACAAAAGGAAGAGCAGAAGATTACAAGAGTGTAGCTAGTGGAGCAAAGGAGCATAAAGTGTGGAGACCTGGAGAAGAACAACAGACAGAAGCAACGACAAATGGAAAGTTGCAACACAAGATATGGGATCCAGGCAAACCTAGATCTGAACACATGATGAGGAGATCATGAAATTTTTCTACATTGAGAGTCTGATGCGAGAGCATTCAGCCCAAGAGAAATTATTCTAAATAATAGTCATAGGGGGTCAAGCATTCTAGAATTATTTTCCTAAGTTACAAGTCACTGTGATTAATTAGATGTTTCCAAAGTAAATAGGCATAAAGCAATGAATGTGGATCATTATGGGATAAGAGGCTTTTCTTGTTCTTAGAATAGGGAAAAAATGGAATAACGCTGAGGAGGTGTTTTTGCCATATGTATGCATTGCATGAAGAGTTTAAGGTTTTAGTTGAGTGATTTTAGGATTTTTTTAATCATACTAAGTTTTATAAATAATGAAGCTCAAAGGCATAAAAGATCAGAGAAAGAGTGAGTGAAAGGGTAGAGTAGGAAGCAGAGGGTTTTCTGGTTGGATGCCTTCGGGCAGTTTGTAAAGGGCCATTAATTCTAATTATTTGGCCAACACAAGTTTGTAATTAATTTGTTTTATTTCAAATTATATATATGCATATACACTAGTTGATGTTGAAGTAGATCTGCAATTAAAGGATTGACCGCCAATTGTGAACCCTGTTGCAATGTCACAAGTTCCCTTACCTTCTTTTATGCAATTGTCAGTGTAATTGCCTGTCCAAATCACAATAATTTATCCTCAATGCTGCATCATATAACGCCTTTACATTTGCTATGTTAGATCTCAGATTTATGGTAATTGCGTTTGCCAACCGATAGAATTCATTATCCTTTCTTGAGTACAAATCAGTCAATTGTTTAGGCGGAGTTTCTTCTGATTGGCAGGCAAGATCCATTGAGAGATTATTCTTTTTCTGAGAGGGGGCCGAGTTCAGAATTTATTCCTAAAGCCTTCACCCTAGCGTTGACTTGATTTGCTTAAATTAAGCACACCTAAAGCTCTTGCTTTTCCTAAACAGAGGTAACTGCGTACCATGGATGCGAAGCTCGAAAGTAGCCTTCCTCGGACTTCAATGCGTTGAATGATTTCCGCATATATATATAAGACTGTGCTTAATTTCTGGCAGAGTTATATGCGTTGTATGATCTGTATGCGTTGGGGGCAGAATATATGCGTGGCGTGTTCTTTATATTCCTGGTTGAATACAAGGCCGCGTGCGGGGGTCGATTTCATTGTTTTATTTTGTATTGCAGTCAAACTGCAACCGGAAGCATACAGGCTGTTAACAGAACATTCTACCAATCGTTTGCGCGTGGGCTTCAGTTCTGTTGCGTATTTCCCAATATTTGAATAGGATTGCAAGCTTGGAGCGCGTAAAACAGTGAATGATCAGTGGTCTATCATGGAGTTTTAAATCTGGAATTTTATTTCTGTGGTTTATAAATCCTATTGTGATTGGATATAGCGGGTTTTGGATCTTATTGTGAAAGCCGGCCTTCTGTTTGAAAGCACATATCACCTTATTGATATTGAATCAATTTAGCTTGATATATATTTGAATGGGAACTTTATCGGTTGGGTCTGCGCAGTAACAATTTAACCTTTTGTTGTCATGTAGATATTTGTCTTTATGATTGACTCTGCTTGCAACGTTTCTTCAAGGTGTGACTTTGAATTCTCTGGGCAAATTATGAATTTGCAGAGGTGTTTGTTGAGGTAAGTACCTTATAGCGTATGGAGGGTTTATTGTTGAATTTGAATGGGAATTGAGAGACAATGAAAGAATTTGATTATGGATGAAGATTTTTAAATCCTATGAGCTTCTGACTTGAAAAGTTGAGATTGCCAGATTGAGTTTATTGGGAAAATGGAGGACATGCATTTCATATGCGTGGTGATTAGACTATGTTGGGTATTGCAGGCTTGACCTGCATCACATTGGGTGGATAATCATTGGTTAATTTGGTATATTTAGATGGATGAATCATATAAGTTGGTTTTAAATTTTTTAGTAAATAATATTTTCATGTGATGAATCTTGAAAATATTTAAAATAAATAGACATTGAATAAATATAATCAGAAGTTTTATTAAAAATATATATATAGAGAGATTACATTTTTAAATGTGCAATTTGTTTTTCCAAATTTTATATTAAAAAGTTTGTAATTGCACTTATAAACATTTTATCCCTATGATTCTTAATAGATCCAAGATTAAAATAAATCTAGACTGGTATATAAATTCATCTCTAAACTTAATTAAAAAGATACATGTTATTGTTAGTTTTGAGATATGTGTGATATATTTTGAGATTTGAAATACGACAAACAAAAAAATTATAAATAAGAATTTATTATTACAAACTAAAATGAGATTATACTAAATAAAGATAAAATTAATTACAAAAAATAGCTAAATCTTCATGAAAAATAATAAGCAACTTAAAATTAAAAAAAAAACAAGAAACAAAAAATCTTTTATGTAATTCAAATTCAAACTCCAGTAAAAGATACCTGTTATTTCCATATAGATATGATTTAAGAGTCAGTGAATACTTCTACACTAGATGAAAACCCTAGTTCAAAAGCCCACTTCTATTATAGTGAAGTGCAATTTACACCAAGGAAATTGCCCTATAAAAGAAGGGAATGGCATCTTGACTAAAAATGTAAGGGCTGTAAGTAATAAGTATGAATAGTGGATATAGTTATACAAGACTGTGTAAAAGATCCCCTTCAAAGATTGCATTTAGTATGAATAGTGGATATAGTTATACAAGACTGTGTAAAAGATCCCCTTCAAAGATTGCATTTAGTGACAATTAAGAATGATTAATATGCCAAGTAAGGTTATGTCGGTATGCAATATGTGATAGATTTTGCTTATGTAGGTTGTATCGGATTCATAATGAATATGTTTCACTAAAAACTTTGCCCGTGGAATTTTAGGTTTTCGTATAAATTTGAATAATTTAGTTCTCCTCACTGTTTTGAATGCCTGCGGGTCAGCAAAACACAGAGAAGTGCGTTAAACTTTTCCACTAACCTTTCCTTCTGTTTTACATATATATAATTGTATGTTCAGTTCCCCTCAAGTGCAGCGAATTTACAGCGCTTTAGTTTGTGTCAGTGTAGACCTTGAAGCAAATAGCGCTTTAGTTTGTGTCAGCGTAGACCTGGAGAATAGATATAGCCTTATTCATATGATATTTTAACATATTGCCACTCACATGTGTGATCGTACAAGTGCATAGCGCAACTGGATTCAACGCAAAAATGTGATCAAATCAGTTTCTAACGAAGAACTGCGGTTATAGGTTTATGCATTACTTCAGTGCATAGGTAAATAAAATAAAAACTCACCAGTTTCTCGTGATGGATTCTGATGCGACTGTTCACTCTGATGCCACAGAATTATTCTTACTGCTCGATTAGGTTTTCATTCATGGGTTCGCGGTTATACCTAAAACTTGACCAATGAAGCCATGATCTTTTTATTAAACTTTTACGCGCGCAGAGGTGGTATTTTATCATCTTGTCCAATCCATATGGCGTGGAGGCAAACCCGGAAAATTTGATTAATTAATAAGAAATCTGAGTGATACGCAAGGAACAAAATGCGCACTTGCCACATACAGCTCGGGTCTCCAACGTTTTGTCGGTTAAGAAACCCATCCCTTCTGCAGACTGCACACAGAAGACGTGCACTACCATTTAGATTTGTTATAGCAATTTGATGATACAGAAAATTTTAATTTTTATTAATTTTTTAAATTTAAATTTAATGATGTGGATAGTGTTTATTTTGTACTTTTTTTCAGAAGAAAAAGGGTTGGTTTATATCATGTACTAGTTTATTTTCTAATAAATATGTTTTTAAATTTTGATATATTTTATATTAAGTTTTATTGATAATTATAGTTATTATTAGGTGGATGATATTAAGTTATTATTATCATTAGGTGGATGGTAAAGATTAATTTTTATTAAATATTAAAAAAAATAGTGGTAGTGTTAAATCAAATGCAAATAGTTATGTCTTTTTCATTTTTTTAATTAAATTAATTAGTTAAGAAAAAATGTCATATTAATATTAATATGAATTATGTTTTTTTTATTCATATGGTATTATTAAATCATGTGAATCTTCTCTTTTTCTAATTATGTCGAGTCCCAATGTTGGATGGAAGAACAATTGAGCTTGGAGGCCCTTTCCAAATGGTGTTCCCATCCTCAACCCTTTCCCATGAGATTTTAATCTATGAGCTTGGAGGCCCTTTGGGATAGTTTAATTAGCCCAAAGGTGGTTCCCATCTTCAACCCCTTTCCATGAGATTTGAAGCTATGTGTGATGGGGATTAAACCCTACACAAACACATTGATCTACACCTCATAAATTATATTGTAACAAAACCTATTTACAAATTAAAAATCTTCATAGAAAAGTGGAAATGAATTTCTATAGTAAAAAATCTAGTTACATATATTTAAATTTATATGTGTATACTCAATTAATTCATTTTATTATAATAATAATAATAATAATAATAAAAATCTAAATAAAATTATCATTTAATTAATTTTGCTGTTTTTTAAAATTTTGGTTAACTAAAGTTGATCATGTGTAACTATGTTTGATTTTGATTAACTTGAATTGACCATTGTTAACTATAATTGAATTCAATTGATTATGGCTGACTATGTGTGACCATGGTTTATTGTTTTCAATTTTTGTGGACTTTCCTAGAAAATGTTTGACCTTTTTTTTGTATTTTGACTATGGGTGGTTTGTTTGAACATGGTTGAATACAATTAACCATGATTGACTATCATTGATCATGGTTGAGAGTGTTTTACAATTTGATTTATTGTGGTTGACCATGGTTAATCATGCTTGGCCATGTTTGATTATGGTTAACCATGATTAGTGTGACTAAATATGGTTGAATATAGTTAAGAATGTTTCGCCATATTTGAATATGGTTCACCATGTTTGAGCATAGTTGACAATGTTTGACTATGATGAATTTCGTCAATCTTAGTCAAAGAATTTCAACCATGTTTGACTATATCTAACCATATTTAACTTTATTTAACTATCGTTAACTATGTTTGATTATGGTTTATTTTGATTAACCATAAATGATTATGTTTTGGCCATAATTGACCATAGTTTTGCATGTTTGACTATAATTGATCTTGGTTTACCATGTTTAGCTATGGTCAACCATGGTTGGCTATAGAGGACCATTGTAGACCAAGGTTGACTATGATTATGGTTGAGCATGTTTAACTTCGGTTGACCATGTTTGACTATCGTAGACTTTGGTTGACTATATTTGACTAAGGCTAACTATTGTGGAATATGTTTGGCTACGAACAACTTTAATTGGCTATTATTAAATTTGGTTAACTTTTGCTGACTATGGTTGACCACATTTGGCTATGTTTGATAATGATTTCCTTTTCTTAACTTGGGTTGATCATGGTTGAATAAGATTAACTATGCAAGTGACCATGTTTCAATTTGGTTTACTGTAGTTGACCATGGTTAACTATGGTTAACCATGTTGACTATAGTTAACCATGTTAATAGTGTTTGACTATGGATGGCTATAGTTGATCATGACTTACTATGTTTTTCATTGGTTGACTATGGTTAACTTTGGTTTACTATAGTTTACCATGGTTGTCTATGGTTAAACATGATTAACCACATTTGACTTGAGCTGACTATGGTTAACCATGTTGGTCATGGCTAACTATGAATGATTATGGTTAACCATGTTTTATTATGGTTAACTAGTTGACCATTGTTGATTTTGGTTCATCTACCATCATTTATATTAGTTGATCATGGTTATTCATAATTGATTATGGTTGAACATGGTTGACCATATTATTATGATTAACCAAAGATGACTAATGTTGACACTATGGTTAAGATGCATTGTAGTGTTCTTGTTCATTAACGCGTGTTTAACTTTTATGTTCCTCAATGATTTTGTCACATCACAATGTACATCAAGTGTTATGTTGCATTAAGGCATTCCTCAAGGGTTATGTTTGATTATGACATTTCCCAATGTTTATATTGCATTTTCATGTTAATCTTTGTTTACTAATGTTGAATTTTTACATTCAATAATGGTTGTCATATTGCAAATATAATCAAGTGTTGCATTGCTTTGTGACATTTTTCAAGGGTTTTGCTTCATTTTGGTGTTTTTGAAAGGTTATGGTGCTTTTTTATATTCATCTTGGTTGACCTATGTGAAATTTCTATGTTCCTTAATGGTTATGTCATATTACAACATTCTTCATCAATTATGTCAAATTTATGATGTTCATCTTCGTAAACTTATGATGAATTATAATCTTTCTAAGTGTTATGTCATGTTGTGATGTTCATAAAGAAATATTGTAAAATAAGACATTCGAGAACAGTTGGAAATGGTGGACCACAATGGACCAAGGTTGACCATGGTTGACTATGGTTAATCATGCTTAGTTATGGATGATTTTGTGACATGAAGAGGTTGAGTTCAATATTATGTCACATTGTGATAGTAAGATGTTGAGCTCCAAATGTTTCAAAGTGCAACATTAGGGGTGACTACAATAGTATATCTCAATGGGACATTAAGAGGATGATGTCAATATTATTTCACATTATGACATAAACAGGTCAAATTAGGATGTTCATATTGGTTGACTTATGTCAATTTCCTAAATGGCTATGTCAAATGGCAATGTTTGTTGAGGGATATGTCACATTGATATTCCTCAAGGGAAATTGTAAGACTCTCAAACCTAGGGGTGCATTAGTTGGACTAGTGCAACCATGAACATAAGAGTCACCCACACATAAATTGATTCATGATTGTAATTGTAGGCATCGATTTAGTTTTCTGGCATGAAATTTCTGGTTTAGGTACCTCAGTGCTCATATAAAATCCAAAGCATGCCATTACAAGATGGGTAATCACATAGCATGGTTGTGCCCATGGATCACATAGGTGAGTGAGTCACACACCATCATGAGTTTATTTTTTGATGAGAGAGGAGAAAGTGTGCAATATCTATTGAAGGACAACAACATGGGTAAGTGACATGCAACATTATGCAAAGGAAAAAAATGGAGATTCCATCATGAAGGTGTGGGCACGGTAATGTTGGACATGTTGAAAAAATTATTATAATTGATGTTAAAGGGCTTATATCATTTATACTATATATATGTAAGTGTCCAATTATATTAAAAGGGGGGCGCTCGTGGAAAAGGGTGAGCTCAAAATAAAAAGTGAAATGGTGGTTTCAATTCCATGGTTTAGGAATCTCATGGTATTTACCCATGGTGTTGGGAAAAGTGAAATGAAAGGGGATTAATGAATTGACATATCTTTTTGAATGAAAATGTCTTTCCATGAAGGGTTATGATAATGTAAAAAGGGAGAAATTTTTGGAAGGAAAGTGTGTGTGTGTGTGTGCGTAAAAATGTAATTTTTGGAGTGAACAAGTCATCTTAATAATTTCAATATGATATTTTTCTAGGATCATGCTTCAAATGGTGAAATTTTTAGCATATTTAAGAGAGATCGACGGGAAGATTTAATTGAAACACGTCTCCATCCAAGTTGGTTGTCAACTGAATAGAAGTTACGTGAATTTAGAATGTGGCTTGGGTCCCCACGGCTCTCGTGGCATCCCATCCAACTATCAAATTCAATGGCTTAGATGGCATATTGTTAATGGACGAAGGAGATAAATTGTGTGAGAATTAGGGTAACTACACTAATCATCCCTTTCGTTGTGGTTTCATTGTGTTACTATATTAGTTGTGAAATGGGGCTCTATAATTTTTCAAACCCTACTATACACAACCCCTTCCTTGAGGGGATTCACTCACTAGGTAATTTCTTCAAGAAAAATCCAGTTTCTCCTTCAATTTCTATTAGAGTCTTTCAAATATACAAGTGCTAACTTTGGATTACACTCTTACTCTCCTCAATTTATTGTTTGAAAGGGGGTTACAATTATGAGATGAGGAATTTCATTTATCTTCGGTGTTAATTATTTCATGGATTGTAACTTCACTCTAACCGCTTTAAGAGGATAACTATGGGAAACATTTTTGAGGAAAATTTTCTTTCGAGAAACCTTAATTCTAGCATTTCCATTTCTCACAAATTTTATTTTAATTTATCATACAATATATGACAATAACCAATTATGCTTGGTTTATTTATATGAAAGTGACATCCCTCATTCATTTTTTCACAGGTATAATTTGAACCCTAAATGAACTGAACATATTTTCCTTAAATGAACTTTCTGAGTATTAGAACATTTACTAATCCTATTCAAATTTTTTCGTGAGTACGTCTTGCAAGAAAATAGTTAGTTAAAATTTTACTCGAAAGGTTTTCCAAGGGTTCAATCTTCAATTAACATTTTGCGATGGTTACAAGTTTTCATTCACCTCTAAAATTTCTTGTCAAGGTTTGGGAATTGCGACAACCTGCAATTTACCTTTGGCGTGTCATGATATTTTCTCATACACGAGGGTATTTTGATTGATATTCAAGCCTTATTTTGGTTGTAGAATAATTTCTCTGCATGGAAGAATATGAATGAAAATAATAAGGCCACAACCCCTTTTTATATAAAGAGTTTGTACGCAATTCTGGGAAGTAAACAGGATACGCACCTCCGGGATTGTGCGGTGCAGCTGACTTTGAGGAAAGCCTCAAGCATTGTGTAGTTCCAGGTAGTAGAACAGGGTCATTGAGGGCTGAGACTACATAGTGTAGCTCAGTAAAGGTCTAGTGGAAGAGGGTTGTCTGGTCAGGCATATTTTCAGGAAAATGGCTAAGTGTCGAAAGAAAGTGAACTTGTGAAGAATGAGATTGTGATCATACACTTAGCATACTTGACGATGAGACAACATAGACCACCATGACCACAAGAAAAAACATGCCCTTGGTGAGACTGTCTTGGAATTGAGATTGACAAGCATGACACATGTGACAAATCTTCAGACGATCATGATGACACTTGCGCGATAGTTCTTACAACTTTGTGTGTGAGTGTGATATGAGTTCACATAGAGAAGACTACCCAAACACACAAAGATAGACCTTCAAACTCTCCAGAATTAGATGACAAGCATGGAAAAGAAATCAACATGTCGAAAGATGACCTCTGGTCAAACAAGAAAAAAAGGTGAAAAGACTTCACAAGAGCTCATGGGGTGAGCTCGAGTGTTTGCAATCATCAAAGGAAAAATCAAGGAAAGCTCCAAAATTTAGATGCAAGCAAAAACTTTGGAGGGTGTTGCTACCACTACAACAAGGTCTTTTATATTTATCCCCAACAACCATTCTCCATTCACCATCCGCTTTTCAGTTTGGCAGTTAGGATCACAACTGTTAACCCTCTCCACGCGTATAGACAAAATTCAACCAAATTATAAAGAAATTCTTATGCATATACTACTACCCGGAAATTAACCACAGTCCTCCAAACGCCAGATCTAAACCCGCATAAACACAGTCTCTATCTAAACCAGATCTAAACCCGCATATATATTTAATTGCCGGAAATTAAACACAGTCCTCCAAACGCCCAGATCTCAAACACAGTTAATAATTAAAGCCAAGCGTGAGTATCAAATACAATACCCCTTGAAGTAATGGTGCTGTCACCACAAGAAGATAACATTCTCCCTCTGTTTATGTTCTGTTTAAGTTTTAATGAGACGAATTTTGTATTCTATAAAAATCCTATTTTCAACTGGATTTAGAACGAAACCACTTTATCTTCAGCCTCTAAATTTGTGACATCTTCATAATCACTAGTGACATCAGGACCAAGTGGAATGCCTCCGGGAAAATCTGTCATGGGCAAATTGAATACTGCTGGAAAGATTAGACGGTAACAATATTTAACTGTAATAAATGAAATTACTGTGCAGTAGCAATATGTTCCCAAAATAGAATGAAACCAGCGAAAAAACGCTCTGGCGAAAATCAGCTGCAAGCTCTGCTCTAGCATTTAACGCCCTACCCTGCCATTCCAGAGTCATCTCTGGCAGCGCAGTTCAACAGACTGGCTGATCTCCACTGCAGGGGAAGAGGACTGACCCAACAAATGCTCAGCGGGGGGTCCACAGGGACCCCATCGCTCAAGAATATTGTAATGCACAAGCAGACAATAAATGAAGGGTTAAAAATCTCGGGTCACGGAGAAAGCAGAAACCCAGGAAACCACAGAAAATACAAGGAGCAGAAAATGTCAGCGGAACATGGAGGGGGCTCCAAACAGAAAGATAAGGAAACAGAAAATAGCCCCCTCGGGGCTGCTGCGAATAGTCAAGCTGAGGGCCTAAAGCAGACCCAGGCCACTGATGAAAACAAGAAAGAGAAGCAAGGGAAGACACGAGAAGGAAAAGAAAGGGAATCACCCATCACCTCAGGCAGAAACAACGCCCCCGAGGGAGCCTGCAAGCCAAAAAAGAAAGAAGCACTCAGAGTGATCTGTACAGACCCGAAGATCCAAGCTCACAGGGAGCACATGTCGGAGCATGCGGTCATATGAAAATTTATGGGGCTGTGGCCAACAGAGCGAGCCCTATGCCAATGGATCAAACAGCACTGGAGACCCAAAGGTGACAGTAACTTACACCTAGGAGCTAAAGGTTTTTTCATTGTTGTCTTTACAAACCTAGAAGATAAAGATAAGGTGTTCGACGGAGGTCCATATTTTTTTGCTTCAGCGGGTCTCTATATGAGACCTTGGAAACCCAACTTCATCCTTGAAAACGAGACCTTCACTCAGGTTCCTGTATGGATTCGACTTTTCTCCCTCCCCATAGATTATTGGGGTTTACCAACTCTCAAGCAAATAGGAGATAAGCTGAGCACTTTTGTCAAAGCTTCTGAAGCAACTATTCAACGCAGATACACTTCCTGCGCTAGAATTTGTGTGGAACTGGACGTATTTGGAGCCTTGCATGAAGGTATTTGGTTGGAGTTTCAGGACGAATACTATTTTCAGGCCATTGACTACGAACAAATCCCGTTTCGCTGCAGAAAATGTCACGAACACGGGCATCTAGTAAGAGATTTCCCTCTTAATAGAACGGAAGAAGCAAGCAAACCCTTGCCCGAGGTGCAGAATAAAGAGACATTCACCAAACCGAAAACTAGGCAAAGAGCCAATCGAAGAAGACCAAATAGAACAGGGGCTGTCCCAAGCACCATCCTCAACCCCTTCAGGGTTCTGGAAACGGACACAAGCACAGAAGAGATAAGGGCAGATGAGAGGAACACAGAGGGGCAAGAGAACCAGCCAGAAAACAACAGGAAAGAACAGGGTGAAAACCCACACAGTCCCAGAGACAATAGACAAGAACAGGAAAGCACCCAAGACGAAGATACGAAGATGTTATACAGTGATGGGGGCAGTGACGAACTGGAACTAAACGAAGCTCTAAAAAATGCAGGTGTAAACTTACCATCTCTAGAGGAAAACTGGAAGGCGCAAGGCATTGAAAATGTTCCAGAAGAACTAAAAAAGATCAGCGATCTCTTCATTGCAAGACAAAGGGCCGAATTGGCGAGACAAAACAGGATACTAGGAATAGAAACAGGAACAGGAAACCACTCCAAAAACATCTCCCTCAACCCAAATGGCTTTAAACCAAAAAAGAAAAGGGGAAGGAGGACAAATGGAGAGGTTCTTCATGACTTAGGGATCTTAATGCTGAACTCAAGTAAAATGAAGGCCCTAGAAGCCTTCCCGTTCTATCATTTTTAAACCTAGTTACCAATGAAAGTAATTTCATGGAATGCAAGAGGGCTCAACAACCAAGCAAAAGAAAGACTTCTCATCAGGAAGTTCCAAATAGAAAAGCTGGACATTATGTTCATTCAAGAAACAAAATGCTCTACCTCTCTCATGAAAAACATCAGTCAAAAATTAGGTAAGCCTCTCGACTTCATTGAAGTTGCCAGTCAAGGTTGGGAAGGAGGTATCACCACCTTTTGGGACACAAGAGCTATCAGTGTTCTTGCCTCAGAAGCCACTCATGCCTACATAGCAATGGAGATTCAAATCACAAGTAACTCTGAAACTTATCTCTGTGTTAATGTATATGGCCCTCAAAGACTAGAAGAAAAATTCCATTTCCTCAACTCTCTTAGAAGTCTGCAATCTTGATATCATGCCTCAAAAATCATCATGGGTGGAGACTTCAACATGATCACCACCCTCCTGGAGAAGAAGGGAGGGTTAAGAAAGCTCAACAGGGACGCAGGGGCCTTTGCTGATTTCATTAAAATAGCAAAACCGGTGGATGTGCAGCCTTCCTCCTGCTCCTTCACTTGGAACAACAGAAGGGGTGGAGAGAATCTCATCGCCTCCCGCCTGGATAGGTTCCTCATCTCAGAGAGTATCGTTCTAGAGGGCATCACTGTCAACTCTGATATTCTCCCTAGTGGGGGTTCGGATCATTGGCCCATATCTCTAGAGGCTGCCTTCCTGGGCACCCCGAGAAATAAGCCATTCCGCTTTGATAAATTCTGGTTACAGCACCCTAATTTTGTTAAACTGCTAGAGAAGTGGTGGCGGGAACCACAAAATGTCCAAGGTACCAAAATGTTCAAACTCCAAAGCAAGCTCAAGTATATTAAAAGCAAAATCAAGCACTGGAACATCACGGAATTTGGCAACATTTTCAAGGAAAAATCCATTCTAGAGGGCAAGCTCGAGATCATACATAAAAGCTGGACCTCTGACAACATTACTGAGGAATCAAAAGAGCTGGAAAAAGAACTAATGACCCAATGGAAACACAAAAGCCTTCAAGAAGAAACACTTTGGAAACAGAAATCCAGAGTGCAATGGCTTAAAGAGTGCGAGCAAAACACAAAATTCTTCCACAGGTCCACCCTCGACTACAGAAGTGCCAACAAAATTCTCAATCTCAAAAATGAATCGGGCAATACTCTTCACAATCATAGGGAAATCTCCTCGCTCCTGACAGAGAATTTCAAGCACATTGCCCAGGAAATGCATACAAATAGAGCAGAAGCTATTAACACTTTAACGCAATCCATCCCCAAAGTGGTAACAAAGGATCAAAATCTTTCCCTCCTCAAAGAAATACCAACGGAGGAAGTGGAGGAGACAGTAAAGAGCATGCCTAATGATAAAGCCCCTGGCCCAGACGGCTTTACCATCAATTTCTACAAAGCTTGCTGGCCAACCATCAAATCAGAAATCTGGGAAGTGGTTGAAGACTCCAGACGCTCAGGCACCATTCTCAAATCAATCAACTCCACCTTCTTGGCTTTAATCCCAAAGGAGGAGAATGCTCACACCCCTGAGAAGTTCAGACCTATTGCACTCTGCAATGTGATCTACATTGCAAATAGGCTCAAGCCCATCCTGCCTAATCTCATTTCAGAAGAACAGTCTGGTTATGTAGAAGGTCGACAAATCCAAGACAATATCCTCTTAGCACAAGAAATGGTGCACACTCTTCAGTTCAGGAAAAAGGCTGGGATGCTCATGCAACTCGATCTCTCCAAGGCTTTTGACAAGGTAAATTGGAACTACTTGGAAGTTGTTCTTACAGCTTTCGGATTTGATCAACAATGGAACAATTGGATATTAGCTCTAATCAAGTCTTCCTCCTTCTCCATTCTCGTCAACGGTTCACCCTCAGAAACCTTCACCCCTTCCAGGGGCATCAGGCAGGGAGACCCTTTCTCCCCCTTCCTTTTTGTGATCCTCATGGAAGGCCTAAACCGTCTCATCCACAAAGCTAAAGAAGAAGGCAATATCAGGGGTCTCCATCCTCTTCAATCTATTCCAGCCACAACTCACCAGCAGTTCGTCGATGATACCCTGCTGCATGGTACCCCCACGGTGAAAGAAACGCTAGCCTATAAATCCATCCTAACTCTATTCAACAAAGCTTCAGGTATGGAAATAAATCATGCTAAATCCAAGATTTTTTTCTTCAATACTCACCTTGCAATTCAGAAGCATCTCTCAAGCATTCTAGGATTGAAAAGGAGTATTCTGCCCTCTAAATACCTGGGCGCTCCACTCACCTCAAAACCCTGGCAAAAGCATCATTGGGAAAGCACTCTAGCCAAGCTGGAAAGCAAATGCAGACACTGGACTCACAGAGCCCTAAACTTTGCGGGCAGACTAGTCCCAACCAAGGCCATTTTGCAAGCCATACCTCATTACTTGCTTTCCATCCTGCCTGCCCCCCAAGGCGTTCTTCACAGGATCAGAACAATCCAAAGGTCATTCTTATGGAAAGGCAACGCGGAAAAAAACAAATGGGCCTTAGTAGCCTGGAATAAGTTGTGTAAATCAAAATCTCTTGGTGGCCTCAACCTTATTGATCCCCTGACCTCCAACAATACCTGTGGAGCAAAATTATGGTGGAGATGGCTTAAAGAACCTCCCCTTCCCTGGGCGAAACATTGGAAGGAGAAATACACCCCCAATTGCAATGAGAAGGATCTTATCTGGCTTCAGGAAGTTCCGGAAGGATCTCCCATATGGAACCTAGCCAAACGCAACCGCAACATTATTCAAGATCACAGTTTTTGGGAAATTTGAGATGGAGAAACAACCTTCTTTTGGGAGGATGCTTGGCAGCAGCTTCCTCGCCTCGCAACGCCAGATTTGGAAAACTACAAAAGAGAAGTTCAAACAGAAGGCAACTACAGAGTTAATCAGTATTGGAGCCAGGAAAAGAACGACCACGAGTGGAGAGCCTGGAATCCCCCGAACTCCATCAGCTTCATAGCAGATAATGCTCAAATTAAAAACCTCCTATCCACTCTCAACAAAAGGAAAATTCGATCTTCTTCAGCCAAAGATCAGCTCAGATGGGGAATGAAGGGGAACGGTAGCTACACCCTAAAAAAAGCCACGACACAATTGGAACAGAATGAGCAAGGGGAAACCCTCCCCTGGAGCACCAAGGTCTGGGATAGCCTCTTTTGGCCCAAAATCAAGACATTCCTCTAGCCCCTCATGAGAGGAAAAATCTCCACATGGGATAACCTTTGGAAAAAAGGCTTCTCCCGCCCTTCCATTTGTCCCATGTGTGAAAGTCAGAAGAAACTATAAATCACCTGTTTAACTCTTGCAATTGGGCAAACAGTATATGGCAATGGCTAGAAAACATCATGCAACAATCCAACAGGGACATAAATTCTATCCAGGACACAATAACTCAGTGGGGGTCGATTTCATTGTTTTATTTTGTATTGCAGTCAAACTGCAACAGGAAGCATACAGGCTGTTAACAGAACATCCTACCAATCGTTTGCGCGTGGGCTTCAGTTCTGTTGCCTATTTCCCAATATTTGAATAGGATTGCAAGCTTGCAGCACGTAAAACAGTGAATGATCAGTGTTCTATCATGGAGTTTTAAATCTGGAATTTTATTTCTGTGGTTTATAAATCCTATTGTGATTGGATATAGCGGGTTTTGGATCTTATTGTGAAAGCCGGCCTTCTGTTTGAAAGCACATATCACCTTATTGATATTGAATCAATTTAGCTTGATATATATTTGAATGGGAACTTTATCAGTTGGGTCTGCGCAGTAACAATTTAACCTTTTGTTGTCATGTGGATATTTGTCTTTATGATTGACTCTGCTTGCAGCGTTTCTTCAAGGTGTGACTTTGAATTCTCTGGGCAAATTATGAATTTGCAGAGGTGTTTGTTGAGGTAAGTACCTTATAGGGTATGGAGGGTTTATTGTTGAATTTGAATGGGAATTGAGAGACAATGAAAGAATTTGATTATGGATGAAGATTTTTAAATCCTATGAGCTTCTGACTTGAAAAGTTGAGATTGCCAGATTTAGTTTATGGAGAAAATGGAGGAAATGCATTTCATATGCGTGGTGATTGTGATTAGACTATGCTGGGTATTGCAGGCTTGACCTGCATCACATTGGGCGGATAATCATTGGTTAATTTGGTATATTTAGATGGATGAATTATATAAGTTGGTTTTAAATTTTTTAGTAAATAATATTTTCATGTGATGAATCTTGAAAATATTTAAAATAAATAAACATTGAATAAATATAATTAGAAGTTTTATTAAAAATATATATATAGAGAGATTACATTTTTAAATGTGCAATTTGTTTTTCCAAATTTTATATTAAAAGAGTTTGTAATTGCACTTAAAAACATTTTATTCCTATAATTTTTAATAGATCCAAGATTAAAATAAATCTAGGCTTGTATATAAATTCATCTCTAAACTTAAATAAAAAGATACATGTTATTGTTAGTTTTGAGATATGTGTGATATATTTTGAGATTTGAGATAAGACAAACAAACAAATTATAAATAAGAATTTATTATTACAAACTAAAATGAGATTATACTAAATAAAGATAAAATTAATTACAAAAAATGGCTAAATCTTCATGAAAAATAATAAGCAACTTAAAATTAAAAGAAAAACAAGAGACAAAAAATCTTTTATGTAATTCAAATTCAAACTCCATTAAAAGATACCTGTTATTTCCATATAGATATGATTTAAGAGTCAGTGAATACTTCTACACTAGATGAAAACCCTAGTTCAAAAGCCCACTTCTATTAGAGTGAACTACAATTTACACCAAGGAAATTGCACTATAAAAGAAGGGAATGGCATCTTGACTAAGAATGTAAGGGCTGTAAGTAATAAGTATGAATAGTGGATATAGTTATACAAGACTGTGTAAAAGATCCCCTTCAAAGATTGCATTTAGTGACAATTAAGAATGATTAATATGCCAAGTAAGGTTATGTCGGTATGCAATATGTGATAGATTTTGCTTATGTAGGTTGTATCGGATTCATAATGAATATGTTTCACTAAAAACTTTGCCCGTGGAATTTTAGGTTTTCGTATAAATTTGAATAATTTAGTTCTCCTCACTGTTTTGAATGCCTGCGGGTCAGCAAAACACAGAGAAGTGCGTTAAACTTTTCCACTAACCTTTCCTTCTGTTTTACATATATATAATTGTATGTTCAGTTCCCCTCAAGTGCAGCGAATTTACAGCGCTTTAGTTTGTGTCAGTGTAGACCTTGAAGCAAATAGCGCTTTAGTTTGTGTCAGCGTAGACCTGGAGAATAGATATAGCCTTATTCATATGATATTTTAACATATTGCCACTCACATGTGTGATCGTACAAGTGCATAGCGCAACTGGATTCAACGCAAAAATGTGATCAAATCAGTTTCTACCGAAGAACTGCGGTTATAGGTTTATGCATTACTTCAGTGCATAGGTAAATAAAATAAAAACTCACCAGTTTCTCGTGATGGATTCTGATGCGACTGTTCACTCTGATGCCACAGAATTATTCTTACTGCTCGATTAGGTTTCATTCATGGGTTCGCGGTTATACCTAAAACTTGACCAATGAAGCCATGATCTTTTTATTAAACTTTTACGCGCGCAGAGGTGGTATTTTATCATCTTGTCCAATCCATATGGCGTGGAGGCAAACCCGGAAAATTTGATTAATTAATAAGAAATCTGAGTGATACGCAAGGAACAAAATGCGCACTTGCCACATACAGCTCGGGTCTCCAACGTTTTGTCGGTTAAGAAACCCATCCCTTCTGCAGACTGCACACAGAAGACGTGCACTACCATTTAGATTTGTTATAGCAATTTGATGATACAGAAAATTTTAATTTTTATTAATTTTTTAAATTTAAATTTAATGATGTGGATAGTGTTTATTTTGTACTTTTTTTCAGAAGAAAAAGGGTTGGTTTATATCATGTACTAGTTTATTTTCTAATAAATATGTTTTTAAATTTTGATATATTTTATATTAAGTTTTATTGATAATTATAGTTATTATTAGGTGGATGATATTAAGTTATTATTATCATTAGGTGGATGGTAAAGATTAATTTTTATTAAATATTAAAAAAAATAGTGGTAGTGTTAAATCAAATGCAAATAGTTATGTCTTTTTCATTTTTTTAATTAAATTAATTAGTTAAGAAAAAATGTCATATTAATATTAATATGAATTATGTTTTTTTTTCATATGGTATTATTAAATCATGGGAATCTTCTCTTTTTCTAATTATGTAGAGTCCCAATGTTGGATGGAAGAACAATTGAGCTTGGAGGCCCTTTCCAAAGGGTGTTCCCATCCTCAACCCTTTCCCATGAGATTTGAATATATGAGCTTGGAGGCCCTTTGGGATAGTTTAATTAGCCCAAAGGTGGTTCCCATCTTCAACCCCTTTCCATGAGATTTGAAGCTATGTGTGATGGGGATTAAACCCTACACAAACACATTGATCTACACCTCATAAATTATATTGTAACAAAACCTATTTACAAATTAAAAATCTTCATAGAAAAGTGGAAATGAATTTTTATAGTAAAAAATCTAGTTACATATATTTAAATTTATATGTGTATTACTCATATTAATTCATTTTATTATTAAATAATAATAATAATAATAATAAAATAAATTCTAAATAAAATTATCATTTAATTAATTTGCTGATTTTTAAATTGGAAATACTAATGTATTATGGAATAAATGTTTTGATTTAATTAATTTAATAGATATAACTAATTAAACAGAATTTATAAAAATATTTTAATTAAAATCAATTAAATAAAATATAATTATTTATATTTATTTTTACCATCAAAATTAAAATTTTTAAAAAATTATTATTTTTCATTACTAAATTAATTATAAATATTTATCAATCATTTAATTTTAATTATTAATATATTATTATCTAATTTAATACTCAATTTTTTATTCTATTTATTAAACAAATTTTAACTCAACTAATAAAAAAATATATAATATTTCAATATTTCATTTTTTTTCTCAGCCTCCAAAACCAACCATATACTCCAAATAACTAACTATTTATTAATAATAGCATCTTTAACATAGGATTAGAAGGTTCCAGGATGGGGGTGTCTTACACTGGTAGCATACTAGAGGCTCCTCACATGGGCATGTGACCCGCGCAGTACCCTGTAGACTATTTCATAAGGGCACGTGGAGTTGATCCTCCACAAGTGTTATTACCAGTCCTTTCCGCCTTTATTGTCCTCCTGCAAATCTGTGAGATTGCGCTTCAAATGCCAGGAACCTTTGTCACATTCCCGCATTCTTTCGAAGCGTATGGGAACTCGATGGCAGCGTTGGAACATCCTCTGTTCTGTGGGGGATTGCGCAGGGACATTCCTGCTCTTTGGTAAACTTGGCAATGCAGCGCGAGCATGCAGCCATCGAGGAAGCTCAAGGGGTTGAGCTTCAGCTCAGAGAACCCCAATTTCTCCCTCTTCCCGAGTTGAGGTAACTTTTGACCATCACCACTTCCATGGTAGAGCATCACGCCATGGCAGAGCACCTTCGTGTGGAGAAATCATGGAATGCGCATCCCACAGTCAGGGATAGAATTCCCTGCACTCTGGCAAATTCCACATTAATAGTTTCGGTTTCTGTTGTGCGGTAATTCTAGAGGTCAAGTGGAAGCAACGTAGGGAAACCCTCCTCCGACTCAAGGGATTGCACCCACAATTGATATGCAGGTGCCTACTATTGATCTACAACGCCCTATCACGGAAAGCTTTTCCCTAGCCACTCAGGCTGCCCTTGGGGGCCCAAAGAACTCGCTCAGATGATCCAGCTCTCTGACTCAGATGACCCCTAGCAATTCAGGGGCAAGGGGGAGGAAGAGGAGTATACCACCTACGATGAATAATTCAACCAACAGTTTGCTCTCAGCTTCCGGGAAGGGAAAGCTTTTCTCTGTTAGTGTGTATGTGTTCGGTTTCAGTCTAGATTTCAAAATCTATGTGTTGGCTATCCATATGTTATATGTGTCGGTGTCATGAGTAGTAATGTTAGTCTGTCATAGCATCCAATTTTTGTACCTGTTCAATTTTGGATATGTCTCAACTTGGGCAATTTGTCAATCTCTCGACAGGAGTTACAGGGTTACGACCCTGTTATAATGTAATTTTTGACTTTTTGTAATATAATAGAATATCTTCATTCAGAAAGGAAAAATAAAAAAAAAACAACAGAGGATTAGAAAGATAAGCAACGAAGTCAGTCTCATTGCCTAAACAGAATAAGTTTACAAAGTATAAACAGAAAATGTTACATAAAATTATAATGCAAAAGGATAAGCTTCACATGCAATTTAAAAGTCTGTGATGTAAAAGGACTTCAGAACTTTAAGCATTCATAATGCATTCAGAATGTACTTGAAATTCGGTTTATGGTGCATCTTTAACATGGGATTAGCCGCATAAGAAACGAAGACAGATCCATTGCCCAAACAGAATAGGTTTACAAAGTATGAACAGAAACTATTACATAAAATTATAATAAGGACGAAGGCATCACATATAATTTAAAAGTATCTAATGCAAAAGGGTGAGCTTTGTCGTTATCGTCGAACAATAAATCAGAACTTTGTGCATTCACATGGGAATGAACTCGAAATTGGGTTATAGTTACTATTTAAAAATCTTCCTTATTTTTATCATTTTGGTGGCATCGTTTTATGATTATGCATCGTTCTTGTTTGAAGTCTTCTGTTTGTATTGGAATCCACTTTATTTTATCCATTTCTTTTGGCCGGACTCATTTTCTGATTATCCATTGAAATGGGTAATCAGGGAATTCGCTTAATTCGCTTGTTCCATTGAAAATGTAAGGAACGTTTTTGAATCGAACTAGTAGGAATACAAATTATTGCCTTTTCATTATGAATAAGGATGAATTATATTTGTAAATTTATTTTAAAAAATGGTTTTTTTATTTATATCAGTTTAAATTTTTAGAGATCTATTGTATTTAGGTTATTTGAAATAATTGTATTTAGTGTTATGTTATTAATTTTCCATAAATTAATCTTTCTATTATTTATATTATTAATCATTAACAATAATAAATATATTTTGGTTGGTATTGCTTTTCAGCTTTTTAAATGAATAGTATTGACAAGTATATATTACTCACTTTTAATTATGTGGTTGTGTTGTTTAATAGTCACTTGAATTGAAGTGTGAGTATATTTTTGAAATTGAATTGAAGTATAAGTACAATTTTGAAATTAAAATATCGATATATCAATATTAAGATATTTATGATATGTGACTTAGAAATATTTAAGGATAAAAATTTATTTTAAAGTTTAGAAATTTTGGCAAATCTTACTAGTCCTTAATGTGCAAATTATAAAATATTTGGTGATACTTTTGTAAAAATATTCAACAACTTTGGTTAATTTTAACGTAAGATAATTTTATCATATAAAACTTAGGAGAATGAACTTTAGAAAAAATGAAAATTAAAGAATCTTTTTTTTTTGAAAACAAGAAAAATTAGCCCATTTACAAATATTAGCCCCTAAAATTTTCCCTGTTTCATCATGGTTGATTATCGTTGACCATGTTTGACCAAAATTCACTTTGGTTGACGAAAGTTGATCATGTGTAACTATATATGATTTTGATTAACTTGAATTGACCATGGTTAACTATAATTGAATTCAATGGATTATGGATGACTATGTTTGACCATGGTTTATTGTTTTCAATTTTTGTGGACTTTCCTAGAAAATGTTTGACTTTTTTTTTGTATTTTGACTATGGGTGGTTTGTTTGAACATGGTTGAATACAATTAACCATGATTGACTATCATTGATCATGGTTGAGAGTGTTTTACAATTTGATTTATTGTGGTTGACCATGGTTAATCATGCTTGGCAATGCTTGATTATGGTTAACCATGATTAGTGTGACTAAATATGGTTGAATATAGTTAAGAATGTTTCGCCATATTTGAATATCGTTCACCATGTTTGAGCATAGTTGACAATGTTTGACTATGATGAATTTCGTCAATCTTAGTCGAAGAATTTCAACCATGTTTGACTATATCTAACCATATCTAACTTTTGTTAACTATCGTTAACTATGTTTGATTATGGTTTATTTTGATTAACCATAAATGATTATGTTTTGGCCATAATTGACCATAGTTTTGCATGTTTGACTATAATTGATCTTGGTTTACCATGTTTAGCTATGGTCAACCATTGTTGGCTATAGAGGACCATCGTGGACCAAGGTTGACTATGATTATGGTTGAGCATGTTTAACTTAGGTTGACCATGTTTGACTATCGTAGACTTTGGTTGACTATATTTGACTAAGGCTAACTATTGTGGAATATGTTTGGCTACGAACAACTTTAATTGGCTATTATTAAATTTGGTTAACTTTTGCTGACTATGGTTGACCACATTTGGCTATGTTTGATAATGATTTCCTTTTCTTAACTTAGGTTGATCATGGTTGAATTTGATTAACTATGCAAGTGACCATGTTTCAATTTGGTTTACTGTAGTTGACCATGGTTAACTATGGTTAACCATGTTGACTATAGTTAACCATGGTAATAGTGTTTGACTATGGATGGCTATAGTTGATCATGACTTACTATGTTTTTCATTGGTTGACTATGGTTAACTTTGGTTTACTATAGTTTACCATGGTTGTCTATGGTTAAACATGATTAACCACATTTGACTTGAGCTGACTATGGTTAACCATGTTGGTCATGGCTAACTATGAATGATTACGGTTAACCATGTTTTATTATGGTTAACTAGTTGACCATTGTTGATTTTGGTTCATCTACCATACTCAATAATGTTTGACTATGATTAACCATCATTTATATTAGCTGATCATGGTTATTCATAATTGATTATGGTTGAACATGGTTGACCATATTATTATGATTAACCAAAGATGACTAATGTTGGCACTATGGTTAAGATGCATTGTAGTGTTCTTGTTCATTAACGTGTGTTTAACTTTTATGTTCCTCAATGATTGTGTCACATCACAATGTACATCAAGTGTTATGTTGCATTAAGGCATTCCTCAAGGGTTATGTTTGATTATGACATTTCCCAATGTTTATATTGCATTTTTATGTTAATCTTTGTTTACTAATGTTGAATTTTTACATTCAATAATGGTTGTCATATTGCAAATATAATCAAGTGTTGTATTGCTTTGTGACATTTTTCAAGGGTTATGCTTCATTTTGGTGTTTTTGAAAGGTTATGGTGCTTTTTTATATTCATCTTGGTTGACTTATGTGAAATTTCTATGTTCCTTAATGGTTATGTCATATTACAACATTCTTCATCAATTATGTCAAATTTATGATGTTCATCTTGGAAAACTTATGATGAATTATAATCTTTCTCAAGTGTTATGTCATGTTGTGATGTTCATAAAGAAATATTGTAAAATAAGATATTCGAGAACAGTTGGAAATGGTGGACCACAATGGACCAAGGTTGACCATGGTTGACTATGGTCAATCATGCTTAGTTATGGATGACTTTGTGACATGAAGAGGTTGAGTTCAATATTATGTCACATTGTGATAGTAAGATGTTGAGCTCTAAATGTGTCAAAGTGCAACATTAGGGGTGACTACAATAGTATATCACAATGGGACATTAAGAGGATGACGTCAATATTATTTCACATTATGACATAAACAGGTCAAATTAGGATGTTCATATTGGTTGACTTATGTCAATTTCCTAAATGGCTATGTCAAATGGCAATGTTTGTTGAGGGATATGTCACATTGATATTCCTGAAGGGAAATTGTAAGACTCTCAAACCTAGGGGTGCATTAGTTGGACTAGTGCAACCATGAACATAAGAGTCACCCACACATAAATTGATTCATGATTGTAATTGTAGGCATCGATTTAGTTTTCTGGCATGAAATTTCTGGTTTAGGTACCTCAGTGCTCATATAAAATCCAAAGCATGCCATTACAAGATGGGTAATCACATAGCATGGTTGTGCCCATGGATCACATAGGTGAGTGAGTCACACACCATCATGAGTTTATTTTTTCATGAGAGAGAAGAAAGTGTGCAATATCTATTGAAGGACAACAACATGGGTAAGTGACATGCAACATTATGCAAAGGAAAAAAATGGAGATTCCATCATGAAGGTGTGGGCACGGTAATGTTGGACATGTTGAAAAAATTATTATAATTGATGTTAAAGGGCTTATATCATTGATATTATATATATGTAAGTGTCCAATTATATTAAAAGGGGGGCGCTCGTGGAAAAGGGTGAACTCAAAATAAAAAGTGAAATGGTGGTTTCAATTCCATGGTTTAGGAATCTCATGGTATTTACCCATGGTGTTGGGAAAAGTGAAATGAAAGGGGATTAATGAATTGACATATCTTTTTGAATGAAAATGTCTTGCCATGAAGGGTTATGATAATGTAAAAAGGGAGAAAGTTTTGGAAGGAAAGTGTGTGTGTGTGTGTGCGTAAAAATGTAATTTGTGGAGTGAACAAGTCATGTTAATAATTTCAATATGATATTTTTCTAGGATCATGCTTCAAATGGTGAAATTTTGAGCATATTTAAGAGAGATCGACGGGAAGATTTAATTGAAACACGTCTCCATCCAAGTTGGTTGTCAAATGAATAGAAGTTACGTGAATTTAGAATGTGGCTTGGGTCCCCGCGGCTCTCGTGGCATCCCATCCAACTATCAAATTCAATGGCTTAGATGGCATATTGTTAATGGACGAAGGAGATAAATTGCGTGAGAATTAGGGTAACTACGCTAATCATCCCTTTCGTTGTGGTTTTATTGTGTTACTATATTAGTTGTGAAATGGGGCTCTATAATTTTTCAAACCCTACTATACACAACCCTTTCCTTGAGGGGATTCACTCACTAGGTAATTTCTTCAAGAAAAATCTAGTTTCTCCTTCAATTTCTATTAGAGTCTTTCAAATATACAAGTGCTAACTTTGGATTGCACTCTTACTCTCCTCAATTTATTGTTTGATAGGGGGTTACAATTATGAGATGAGGAATTTCATTTATCTTCGGTGTTAATTATTTCATGGATTGTAACTTCACTCTAACCGCTTTAAGAGGATAACTATGGGAAACATTTTTGAGGAAAATTTTCTTTCGAGAAACCTTAATTCTAGCATTTCCATTTCTCACAAATTTTATTTTAATTTATCATACAATATATGACAATAACCAATTATGCTTGGTTTATTTATATGAAAGTGACATCCCTCATTCATTTTTTCACAGGTATAATTTGAACCCTAAATGAACTGAACATATTTTCCTTAAATGAACTTTCTGAGTATTAGAACATTTACTAATCCTATTCTAATTTTTTCGTGAGTACGTCTTGCAAGAAAATAGTTAGTTAAAATTTTACTCGAAAGGTTTTCCAAGGGTTCAATCTTCAATTAACATTTTGCGATGGTTACAAGTTCTCGTTCACCTCTAAAATTTCTTGTCAAGGTTTGGGAATTGCGACAACCTGCAATTTACCTTTGGTGTGTCATGATATTTTCTCATACACGAGGGTATTTTGATTGATATTCAAGCCTTATTTTGGTTGTAGGATAATTTATCTGCATGGAAGAATATGAATGAAAATAATAAGGCCACAACCCCTTTTTATATAAAGAGTTTCTACGCAATTCTGGGAAGTAAACAGGATACGCACCTCCGGGATTGTGTGGTGCAGCTGACTTTGAGGAAAGCCTCAAGCAATGTGTAGTTCCAGGTAGTAGAACAGGGTCATTTAGGGCTGAGACTACGTAGCGTAGCTCAGTCAAGGTCTAGTGGAAGAGGGTTGTTCGGTCAGGCATATTTTCAGGAAAATGGCTAAGTGTCGAAAGAAAGTGAACTTGTGAAGAATGAGATTGTGATCATACACTTAGCATACTTGACGATGAGACAACATAGACTACCATGACCACAAGACAAAACATGTCCTTGGTGAGACTGTCTTGGAATTGAGATTGACAAGCATGACACATGTGACAAATCTTCAGACGATCGTGATGACACTTGCGCGATAGTTCTTACAACTTTGTGTGTGAGTGTGATATGAGTTCACATAGAGAATACTACCCAAACACACAAAGATAGACCTTCAAACTCTCCAGAATTAGATGACAGGCATGGAAAAGAAATCAACATGTCGAAAGATGACCTCTGGTCAAACAAGAAAAAAAGGTGAAAAGACTTCACAAGAGCTCATGGGGTGAGCTCGAGTGTTTGCAATCATCAAAGCAAAAACCAAGGAAAGCTCCAAAATTTAGATGCAAGCCAAAACTTTGGAGGGTGTTGCTACCACTACAACAAGGTCTTTTATATTTATCCCCAACAACCATTCTCCATTCACCATCCGCTTTTCAGTTTGGAAGTTAGGATCACAACTGTTAACCCTCTCCACGCGTACAGACAAAATTCAACCAAATTATAAAGAAATTCTTATGCATATGCTACTGCCCGGAAATTAACCACGGTCCTCCAAACGCCAGATCTAAACCCGCATAAACACAGTCTCTATCTAAACCAGATCTAAACCCGCATATATATTTAATTGCCGGAAATTAAACACAGTCCTCCAAACGCCCGGATCTCAAACACAGTTAATAATTAAAGCCCGACGTGAGTATCAAATACAATACTCCTTGAAGTAATGGCGCCGTCGCCACAAGAAGATAACATTCTCCCTCTGTTTATGTTCTGTTTAAGTTTCAATGAGACAAATTTTGTATTCTATAAAAATCATGTTTTCAACTGGATTTAGAACGAAACCACTTTATCTTCAGCCTCTAAATTTGTGACATCTTCATAATCACTAGTGACATCAGGACCAAGTGGAATGCCTCCGGGAAAATCTGTCATGGGCAAATTGAATACTGCTGGAAATATTAGTCGGTAACAATATTTAACTGTAATAAATGAAATTACTGTGTAGTAGCAATATGTTCCCAAAATAGAATGAAACCAGCAAAAAAACGCTCTGGCGAAAATTAGTTGCAAGATCTGCTCTAGGGTTTAACGCCATACCCTGCCATTCCAGAGTCATCTCTGGCAGCGTAGTTCAACAGACTGGCTGATCTCCACTGTAGGGCAAAAGGACTGACCCAACAAATTCTCAGCGGGGGGTCCACAGGGACCCCATCGTTCAAGAATATTGTAATGCACAAGCAGACAAGAAATGAAGGGTTAAAAATCTCGGGTCACGGAGAAAGCAGAAACCCAGGCAACCACAGAAAAGACAAGGAGCAGAAAATGTCAGCGGAACATGGAGGGGGCTCTAAACAGAAAGATAAGGAAATAGAAAACAACCCCCTCGGGGCTGCTGCGAATAGTCAAGCTGAGGGCCCAAAGCAGACCCAGGCCACTGATGAAAACAAGAAAGAGAAGCAAGGGAAGACATGAGAAGGAAAAGAAATGGAATCACCCATCACCTCAGGCACAAACAACGCCCCCGAGGGAGCCTGCAAGCCAAAAAAGAAAGAAGCACTCAGAGTGATCTGTACAGACTCGAAGATCCAAGCTCACAGGGAGCACATGTCGGAGCATGCAGTCATATGAAAATTTATGGGGATGTGGCCAACGGAGTGAGCCTTATGCCAATGGATCAAACAGCACTAGAGACCCAAAGGTGACATTAACTTACACCTAGGAGCTAAAGGTTTTTTCACTGTTGTCTTTACAAACCTAGAAGATAAAGATAGGGTGTTCGACGGAGGTCCATATTTTTTTGCTTCAGCGGGTCTCTATATGAGACCTTGGAAACCCAACTTCGTCCCTGAAAATGAGATCTTCACTCAGTTTCCTGTATGGATCCGACTTTTCTCCCTCCCCATAGATTATTGGGGTTTAGCAACTCTCAAGCAAATAGGAGATAAGCTAGGCACTTTTGTCAAAGCTTCTGAAGCAACAATTCAATGCAGATACACTTCCTGCGCCAGAATTTGTGTGGAACTGGACGTATCTGGAGCCTTGCATGTAGGTATTTGGTTGGAGTTTCAGGATGAAGACTATTTTCAGGCCATTGACTATGAACAAATCCCGTTTCGCTGCAGAAAATGTCACGAACACGAGCATCTAATAAGAGATTTCCCTCTTAATAGAATGGAAGAAGCAAGCAAACCCTTGCCGGAGGTGCAGAATAAAGAGACATTCACCAAACCAAAAACTAGGCAAAGAGCCAATCGAAGAAGACCAAATAGAACAGGGGCCGTCCCAAGCACCATCCTCAACCCCTTCAGGGTTCTGGAAACGGACACAGACACAGAAGAGATAAGGGAAGATGAGAGGAACATAGAGGGGCAAGAGAACCAGCTAGAAAACAACAGGAAAGAACAGGGTGAAAAACCACACAGTCCGTGAGACAATAGACAAGAACAGGAAAGCACCCAAGATGAAGATACAAAGATGTTATACAGTGATGGGGGCAGTGACGAACTGGAACTAAAAGAAGCTCTAAAAAAGGCAGGTGTAAACTTACCAGCTCTAGAGGAAAACTGGAAGGTGCAAGACATTGAAAATGTTTCAGAAGAAGAACTAAAAAAGATCAGCGATCTCTTCATTGCAAGACAAAGGGCCGAATTGGCGAGACAAAACAGGAGACCTGGAATAGCAACAGGAACAAGAAACCACTCCAAAAACATCTCCCTCAACCCAACTGGCTTTAAACCAAAAAAGAAAAGGGGAAGGAGGACAAATGGAGAGGTTCTTCATGACTTAGGGATCTTAATGTTGAACTCAGGTAAAATGAAGGCCCTAGAAGCCTTCCCGTCCTATCATTTTTAAACCTAGTTACCAATGAAAGTAATTTCATGGAATGCACTCATGTGTTCAAGCCTATGATGCCATAATGCTACATCTGCTCCTTTGGAAGTTAAAGCATTAACAAAGTTAGAAATACCATTGCATAAATACAATGTACCAACCTTTTCACCTTTTTCTATTACTAGGGCTCCTTTGGTAACCTTCCAAGCTTTATCTCTGAAAGGTTTCACAAAACCTTCACCGCCTAACTGCCCTGTTGAAATTAAATTTTTCTTTAGATCTGGAACATGCCTTACCTCCTTTAGTAGCCATTGGTTTCCATTCTGCTATTTTACAAGAACCTTACCCATTCCAACAATTTTACAGGGTTTATCATCACCCAAACGGACTTGTCCAAAATCTCCTTGAACATAGTCATGAAAAATTTCTTATCAAGTGTGGCTGGATGAGGCCCTGAATCTACCACCCAGAATCAATAATATTTCGAAAGAAAGAATCAAAGCATCTTGTAACAACCTCACCTGTCACATTTGCTTCATGATTGTTTTCTTGTTGTGCATCTCCTTCTTTTCCCTTTCAAGATCTACAGTCTTTCTTTAGGTGTCCTTTCTTTCCGCATTTCCAGCACACTATCCCCGATCTGGACTTGGATTTTCCTTTCCTTAATTTACTGCGATATCCTGAGTTCTTTCCTCTTTCCATTTTTCTTCCCCTAGACTCTGCAATCAAAGCATTACTCGATGTCTCACCTGAGCTTTTCTGTCGCATTTCCTCGCTAAGGATAGCACCGACAACATCATCAAACTTTAAAGTACTAGATCCAGAAACATAGTTACTAATGGCCATTATTAAACCATTCCAACTCTCTGGAAATGAGCACAAGAATAACCGAGCTCTAACTTCATCATCAAAGTTTACTCCTATAAAACATAACTGACTTGTAACAGTATAAAAATCATTTAAATGTTCTGCAATAGATCCACCTTCCGACATCTTCATATTAAATAACCATTTCATAAGAAATACCTTGTTTGAGGCCAAGGGTTTTTCATATAGTTTCTCCAATGCCTTAATCAAACCCTCTGTCATTGTTTCCTTCGAAATGTTGAAGGCAACCGATGATGCGAGGCACAAACGTACTGTTCCGAGTGCCTTTCTATTGAGAAGGTTCCATTCTTCATCTTTCATACCTGTCGGCATCTTTGTTTTTCCGCCCAATGGTATGTATAGATCTTTTTGATACAGATAACCTTCCATCTGCATCTTCCACAACGAGAAGTTTTGGCTGTTAAATTTCTCGACCCTAAACTTACCATCTTCTGCCATTGCTCCCACTCGAACGAGGAACCCTTCTTTCCTGCGAGTTTATCAGCCAAATAGACCTTCGACTCTGATACCAATTATTAGAAAATTATATATTACGGATCAATGGAACACATAAAATATTACAGAATATAAACACAGAAAATGCATAAAACAAGAGAGACACAGATATTCGTGGTTCACCTAGTCTTCCTGTAAATTCTTCCTTCTATAATATCCTCTGTTTTCTCTCATAGTCTCACCTCTCTGTTTCTCGCCTGGAGAATACACATATATTACACAGAATCAATATAATGCCCTCATACAAAGAGAGGGGTTGCCTTCTAGGGCAAAAGACCCTAAACTAAACATAATTTCTACTGTCAGATCATTCGCCTAATGAACGGCCTAGATTGACTAGAAATTACTATACTTTTACAAGGAAATTTTACATTTGTTTTTAGCTTTGGGGGCGCTGCCCCCAAACCCCCGCCATGGGACCGCTATCCCCCAAACCCCCCACTCGGGGGGGATCCCCCCCTGATCCCCGCGGGGGGGACAAGTCCCCCCCACACCCCCTTGCGTGGAGGGGTGTAAAAACTTCTTGGGGTATACATCCGGCTGAAACAAAGACCTTTGAACAATCATGCTCCATACTCAACAATCTCCCACTTGGAGAATTATTGTAGAAACTCCACCACTACTTCATTTGCTGGAAAATGACTCCTCTTTGGACCTGGCTATTTCTTATCTTCATCGTCATCCTTGAAGACCAATTGAAACTGAGCATATTCTCAGTTTCTCCCTGGTTACAACTTTTGTTAGCATATCTGTAGGATGAATGATTGTAGGAACTCCACCGCTGCTTCATTTGCTAGACAATGAATCCTCTTTGAACCTGTCTGTTTCTCATCTTCATCATCATGCTTGAAGACCAATTGAAACTGAGCATATTCTCAGTTTCTCCCTGGTTACAACTTTTGTTAGCATATCTATAGGATTCTGGCTAGTATTGAGTATGGAGCATGATTATTCAGAGGTCTTTGTTTCAGCTGGATGTATACCCCAGGAAGTTTGTACACCCCTCCACGCGGGGGGGGGGTGCTGCAGGGGAAAAGCCCAACCTAATGATATCTCATTAGCATTGGCCAAAATCCTGGCCAATCCGACCAAGCGAACCTTCACTGCTCACCTCCAAGCCTTACATTACAATGAAGTCCTTCCAGCCTTTTATAAGCTCCATTACATATAATACCACAGACAAAATACTATGGGTGCACAATACCATGTGCCCTAAAGCAATCACCGTTTAACCTTATCAACTTTGACTCTATCCCGAGTTAAGTTTATCTAACACTATATTTTCTAAAGCTTTTGATGATGACTTTGTTGTTACGCTACGAGAGAGAACTTCAATAACTCTTGAAGATATGCAAACAAACGCTATAGAGGTAGAAGCAAATAGGGCAGCCTCAACTTCTTTAAAACTTAAGGAAGAAAAGGCCCAAAGAAAACTCAAATCTGTTCAAGAAGCCTCTAGTTCCTCTAAGACTAAATCAGAAGACTAAAAAATAGATGAAATAACATATCTTCTTAGAAACCTATCAAATAGGATTTCAAAGATTGACACCCAACCTAGGACAATGCAACAAATGGTTACTAGACCTCAAAACCAAAATCAAGGTTAGTATGAAAGAAATCCACCACTACAAATTGTTTAGAGACCTAGCAATGATCAACATGTTCCTACTCCTTTATTGATAGATGACCAACTACCTGATGATAATACTATGACAATTACTGAAGATATTAATAGTATGGATTCTTCTTCCAATCAAACAAACATCAATCCTATCTCACAACAAAATCAGGTTCAAGAAGATCAGGAAGCTTCACAGGTCTGTAAATATCATGCTTTCTTTAAATTTTTAATTGCAGAATTAAACAAGAGATATGATCTTAGGCCTAGGCTTGGTCCTGGGAGACCTCCAAAGGAAACTCTAGTAATTGAACAATGTACCAAAGTTGCTGAAGCTCAAACAACTCTTATTCAGCCCTTAGATTAGTCAATTGATACTACCTAAACTGGTAAAAACATTTTTTATTGCATTTAACATTGAAAAAGAATTAGAGAGGGTTAAGATCCCAATTCCACTGTCAGAACTTTCTAAAAACCCTGGTTACAAAATCCAAGTCACAAAATGGATAAAAAATACCTCGGTTGATGCTGAAGACGATGTCATAAGTCTGTAAGATGAAAAACCAGCAGCAGTTTTTTGCCCTAGTTCAGACATGATAGATGAGATAGTACCTCCTTTCTATGTAACTCTTAAAACAAATGATTCCATGTTGTATAATTGTATGCTTGATTCAGGAGCATCACACAACCTTATGCCAAAATCTATCATCGACCATTTGAAACTTGACATAACTAGATCCTACCATGACTTGTACACCTTTGATTCTAAAAAGGTGCCATGTTTAGGATTGATGAAGGATCTAGTGGTTACCCTTGCCCAAATTCTAGTGAAAAGTGTAGTACTTGATATTGTTGTCATAAATATCCCTCCCAAATTTGGAATTCTCCTTTCTAGGTCTTGTTATGCCAAATTAGGGGGAACTCTACAGATGGATATGTCATATGCTACTATTCCTGTTTATGGAGGAGAGCAATTCAGATTATATACAGAAGTAAGATTTGTACATACTGTTTGTAAGACTAACTAGCCAAGGAGCCATCCAATTTATGCAATAGATCAAGACTTTGGTTGTTTTGTTTTCAACTCACTTCAAACCAACATAAAACTCGAGCCAAAATTGAAGAGGTAGTTCAAAGTCCTGAACCAAACCAAACTGATATTTGGAAACTGTTCTTTGATGGATCTTTCATGAAAGATGGGGCTAGAGCTGGAGTAGTTTTAATTTCACCTAAAAAAGAAAATATAACCCAATAATGTAAATTAGATTTTGAAGTTACCAATAATGTCGCTAAATATGAAGCTTTCCTTTTAGGATTTCAATTAGCCAAAAGCTTAAATGTTCAAAACTTAAGTGTTTTTACCGATTCAGAACTTATTGTTAAGCAAATAAGAAATGCTTGCCAGACCAAGCACCCTAGACTTAGGTCCTACCGAAATGAAGTATGGGATTCAGTTGAAAACTTCTTTGATGCTTTTAATTTGACTCATATTCCTAGAGATCAGAATATTCACGCAGATGCTTTAGCTGTCTTTGCTATCTCTTTTAAAATTCCAGATCATACTAATGTACTCTATCAGATACAAGTCAAATATAGGCCATCTATTCTAGATAATCTGAAACATTGGCAAATATTCGAAGATGATGAACAATTGAAATCATTTCTACAGGTAATAGATGATTTTTCATTTCTACAAATTGATTAAGATAGAACTGAAATAAATGAAAATACAGATGGAAATGATACTTTAGATTTTAAAACCAAAATTGCTGATCATGACATTATTCAATTATCTAATAATTTTATTCCAAAAGGACTCATTCCTTTGGAAAAATTGTTTGATCAAAATGATGTCCTCTGAAGCCCTCAGTCCATTTCTTCAGAAGATGACCTGGAAGAGATTAACATTGGAACTAATGAAGATATCAAAAACATCAAAATATGTGCATCTCTAGACCCTGAGATAAAAGCTCAATATCTTAAGTTACTGCAAAATTATAAGGATGTTTTTGCTTGGACTTATGTTGATCTAAAGACCTCTGATACTTCATTAATACAACATAAGATTCATTTGAAGCCAGAAGAAAAACCTTATCAATAGAAACTTAGAAGGATAAATCCAGCCCTTCTACCAACTATATAAAGGGAGATTAAGAAAATTCTAGATGCTCAGATCATCCTCCCTCTTAGATATTCTAATTGGGTTGCAAATCTAGGTCCTGTTAGAAAGAAAAATGGGGAAATAAGACTCTATGTGGATTTTAGAAATTTGAACAAAGCATCATTAAAAGATAATTATCCTTTGCCCAAAATGGATTAGTTACTTCAAATGGTTTCAGGAGCACAAAGACTTTTTATGCTTGATGGTTTTTCAGGTTACAATCAGGTGAATGTTGATACAACAGATAGAGAGAAGACAACCTTTACTACACCCTAGGGTACATTCATGTACGCTAGGATGCCATTTGGCTTAACCAATGTTGGAGCAACATTTCAGAGAGCTATGGACATAGATTTTATGGGTCACGTAAATTATTGATTGGACAAGAGGTACATTATCATTTTTTACCATATGTTTCTATGTCCATGTGGCAATTACACAAAGCAAATGAAGGTCTACAAGATCAATTAATTAACTTCCCATTCATCTCCATTAATCCCTATATTCACTAATTTCCCCTTTTCACCTTCATACATTCATATTCATTCATTTTCCATAAAAATCCATTTTCCTAAGGTTAAAATCCTTTTTACCTAGGAAAAGTGAAAACCCCATGTAAAATCCCCTTTTACCCAAAAACCCTCAAAAATTTGTTTAGCCTAAGTATATATATATATATATATATATAATATATAATATATATATATATAATATATATAGATATATGAAGACAAATAACTTATTAAAAAGCATTATACTTAGTGTATTTCCCCTTTCCACTCATATTTCATATATTTACCCTTTTCCACTCATATTTTCATATTAACACTAATCTATAGTATTAAACCCCTAAAATTCCCTTTTCCTGTATATATTAACTCCCTTTATTAAATAACTTGAAACCATTAGTTTTATTATAAAACTATGTATTTCATAAAATATCGCATCGCAAGCCTTTCAACATATGTGCACCCTCCGCCATTGCGATATGCAAAGCGTGATGGGCCCAAACTCGACGCAATATATATCACTATCCATTCCTATATCGCTTCTGCCCCTCATTGCAAGTCCTAACTAAAGCAATAACCCTCTGCCGTTGTGATCTCCAATTGTGATGAACCCGACAGAATATGTATTATAATTCATACCCATATCGCATCTACCCCTCATTGCAAGTCCTACTAAAGCATTACCCTCCGCCATTGCAATCTTTGATATGTGATGGGAACCTGGACCTGATCACATATCATACATGTTTTATTCCTACATCATGTCTGGCCTTTATCGCATTCCTTTGTGATGGGCCTTCCTCTGCTAAACTGCGATTGCAATATGCGATATGAACCCAGAGTCAATTTCATTTACCTGCCCAAATTTATATTATTTCAAGTCCGCCATAACCGTGTTTTGCAAAGGTTTTCCTTATTAAATTATTTTTATGTTTTAAATAAAGAATCAACCTAAACCTTTTTTTAAACTTAAAACCCCACTAATCTTATTCTTTAACCCATAATAAAGTGCCATATCGCCATAATAGCTCCATATTGCTCTTTTTCTCTGCCACCGTCCGATCTAATGCATTCAAATCCAACAACCCACAGCGATTTCAGGTTGGCTCTCTATACGAGCATTACCCGCCCGAAAAGTGGTATTCCTATGACCTCCCCTTGCTACGTGTCAGACTCATATTATTTCGGGTGACCCCTCTCAAAACTGGCCGTACCTCATAAAGCAGTGTGATGAAAACCAAAACCACCTCCGCACAATGACAAAATGACCACTGTTCACTTTGCCCAATATTTCAAAAAAAAAGTTGTTTTTCTGTTTAAACACAAAAATCACCATTTTGCCTTTGTTCTACTTGTTTTCACAGTAAATCCTCCATAAGCCTTTGCAACCAATAAGGCCATTATTTTAGCTTCTGATACACTCTGGACTCCTTCCAATATCCTCTCAGGCTCAATAAAACCATTGATGTCCTCCTCTGTCACCTAGGTTTTCTTAACAATTTCTGTGTTTTGCAGGTAAACACTTTTGGCCTGCATACAGTTTGAAGACAAATCTAAAGGGATTTATTGTTGAAAAACACAGTGAAAACCTAAAATGCATAGTAAAGGAAAAAAGGAACACAGTAAAGGTTAATCAGCAAGGTCAAATGATTTTTATAGAGTTTAACGAGTATCAGATGAAAGATCAAATGAAGAAATCAACCAATTGTAAAGGATTCAAACAGTCAAGTAGCTTAAAGCGGAAAAATATCAAACAACAAATCTAGCACAACCTAAATAAAAGGGATAGCAAGAAGTAGTTCAACAGTTGCCCCTATATTCTTGTATGAAGATATTTCCTTTCCTAGAATATATCTTAATCAGTTTTAGGATATTTTCTTAAGTTTCATTATTGTATAAATAACTCTCTTCTCAAGTTATTAATGGTTTGAAGTTCAAGATTCATTGTTCATTGCTTGTAAAGTCTTGATTGTTCATTCTACTTTGAACCTGGAAGCCACCTTTGAAGGAAGCTTTTTGTAGACACCTGGTGTACTTAGTCTTTCTGGAACCTTAATACAAAGCAAAGGATTCTGAATTTGGTTTTACACAGTGTGTGTTATCCTATAAGTTTTTCCAGTTATCAATCATTATGTTTTTCTTCTTATGCTTATGACTTATACAAATATCTAGGTAGGAATAATTGTGTCTCAATTTATTCCTATAAGCTTCTGAAGTGATCATCTATTAAGAGAATGGATTAATGAACTGTCTGTTTAGCTAATCCCCTCTAATCAATAAATCATCAACATCTTATGTAAGCTTAAGTGTATTACCTTGAACCTTTGGAACATAGTTTAAAAGGGTTTCCTACTTATGATTGTTCTGTTTTACAGTCTGGAAACGGTGATAATCATATTATTTTCTATCTTCTTCTCACCACTATTTGTTTTCTATATCACTATGTAAATCTTTATAGCGGCCCTTTGTTGAGATATTAATATAACCCAAAGGATTAATTACTTCGATTCTTCATCTGTATTCATTCATTGGTCTTCAAAAACTAAAACCAAAAACCCCAAAACAATTATTTTAGATTCTCTAGCATTGGTAGCTGACCTACTACTATTCTAGAGGTACAACACTTCTCAAGTCCTCCATGACAAAAGATTGTCGTGGAGGACTGGTCGTACAATGGAACCGATTTCTGTGGAGATCTAGATGTGCCCTTACTAGATGGAGAGGACTTTGATGATGAAGGTAAAAAATCAAAACTTTTTTATTTTGATGTGTTTTAATTGATTTTGGTATATGCATGCTTATAACATTTCTGTTTTTTATGCAGATGTTGGACCGAAGCAGCCAGCCAGGATGTCCCTGATAGCCAGGCACGTCCCCCATCCTATTGATGTTGTCACCCCTTATCAGGAAGGGAGTGATAACGAGGAGGAGATTGCGAGGAACCTCGATGAGTTGACTGTATTCTAGAGTATGCTTGGATAGGAGACATGCCCCCGTAGTACCAGAGGCTCAAAGTGGGAGTCTTAGATCGGATCCACCGACTGCTGAGTCGGGTTGCACGAGTTGTATCATGCTACCATGACCACCACGCTAAGTAGTTTCTAGGTATAGCACTTACATATTTTTTTAGGCCTGTGTGCCACGGATGTACGAGGCCTGCGAGCCGCTAATGTTATTATACACACATATTACTTTTTTGGGTTCTGATGTATCAAACATTCTCACACACACAAACACACACACACACACACACACACACACACACACACACACAAACACACACACACACACACACATATATATATATGTTGTATTTCCATGTCTATTATGGTACAAATGGTTTGTCTTATCTTTTACATGTTTCGTAAATGTCTATCCAACACGTAATTAACTAATGCATCTAGCAATGTATTCATGCATCTAGGAATATGATGATATGTAATATAATCAAAATGTCTTTCCAATAGACGGATACAGAGATACATTCATAATATTTGAGGGTTCCTGATGGAATATTGCCCGTTGAGTTGAAGGACAACAAGCTTTGAATCTAGGTTGACAACCAATTCTCTATTGCCCATAGTGATGGCTTATGACAACAGTTCGATGACCGCACTGTATTCAGTAATGTTGTTGGTTTTACAACCCAAGCAGATACCTTGAAGGTCAATCAAATCACTGTTAGGGTCATAGATAGACAATGCCATGGATGATAAGTTTTGGGTACTACTTCAAGCACCATCGGCGAAACCAATGTGAGTAGTTGCAGACATATGCAAAGGAATAAAATCATAGTAAATAGGAAAGCTGTTTGAAAACTATCACACAAAACAACACTGTACAAAAATGAATCACACTCTAATGTACATAAGTATCCATGAAAGGTTACCTAAGCATAGTAATTTTTGAGATAAAGCTCGTTTCGGGGCTTATCGAGAGGATTTCCTTCATAATAAATAAGGTCATAGGCTCATTTATGCAAAATGTGTTTTACAATATAGGGCCCATGCCACATAGGTTTGAACTTGCCTGCCCCCAGCTTATTATTAGCTTGGTCGTATAACAGGAGAAATCACCCTCAAAGAAAGCGCGAGGGGAAACTAACTGTTATTGGGAAATATAGTGTCCACTCGGAGCTGCTAGTCCCACTAAGATGGGTAGCTATCTTAGAAACAAACAAACCAAAACTACTTTTGCTTTCCTTTATGAGAAGTAGATAAGAGGGGAACAAACGACACCAACCTTAGTCTTGCGCTTGGTTCCTCTCCATTCTGACAGATCTTTGTCGCTCCTTATTCGCTTTCCCAGCTTCAAAGAGCACCTGTAGAGTCAAAGCAACATAATACTATCGAAGAACAGAGATCTAGAATCATAAACAATATAGGGCTAGATATATATTGACCACACAAATGCATATATCATCAAACATACAAGAATGTGGAGGAAAACTTGAATAACTTTATTAATATCAAGAATAGCAAAGAGGATTACAACCCATTGTTCTATTCCAGCATCATCCTCTTAGCAAGAAAACCCTTCTTCACCTCATGAAAAGCTTAGATCACCCAACACTATGATATTTCACCAAGAAACCAACAACACTTCCTTACAAAATACAAGATTCTAGCCTCTGGATCTCTGTGATGAGGGATCCATATATAGATGTTTGTAGGGGGGTGAGTAATTTGCTGGGTTTTTTATTAGTGTCATCTCTCTGATAGTTCTTGGTTTGACTTGGAGATTCATGATCTCTTACTCATCCCTGGGTGAATACAGAGAGGAAAGTGTCATTGGAGAAGTTTCTGGAAGATTCCATGATCATCCACCTTGCAAACTGTCTCTGCCATTTGTCTACTCTCACTCATCGCACCCTACAGAAGGGCTTTCCAGTATGCATCACACTTTTTGCACTAAGCAGGTGAGATGCATCGCACCCTTAGCACTGAGCAGCCTGTATGGTCCAGTTTTGACCAGTTCTGAGCAGTTTTCCATGGAGAACTTCTGGGAGATGATGTAATCAGCTGACCTTGTTCCTTTAGGGTGTAAAGAAACACTTTTAGGGACTTAGAAGCCCTTGGTTTATGGACATGTATGATTGGGGTTGCAGTGCCCAAAAATGTCTATAACATTGACTGATCAAAATGGGATTTGACCCGTTTCTATTGTGCTTCGATGACCAAGGTAGTGAGACGGTGAGTCTCGTACAATAATTCTAAATATAAGAGGCATTCCTCTTGAGGTGATGTTTTGGGGAGGAGTTCAACAGCTAGCTTGAGTGAAGGAATCTCACATTCGATCGGCAATGTTGCTTCCAGACCATAGACCAGCTGGAAAGGTGTGAAACTAGTTACGTCTTTGGTTGAAGTTTGATAGGCCCATAGAGTTGAAAAAAGCATGAGATGCCAATTTGAGTTGTGCATCATAATAGTATGCTAAAGCATGGTGACCAAAACCTTGTTCACGGCTTCAACTTGGCCGTTAGCCTAAGGGTAATATGGGGTTGATCCATTATGGCCCAAGCCTAATGTAAATGTTAGTTTTGGCATCATGTAATCTGTAAAATGGGGGCCATGGTCTGTGACAATGGCTTGGCGTACACTAAACCTGGAAATAACATGGTTAAAAAGGAATTGAGTTGCCTTCTTACCATCTTCAAAATATATAGGCATTGCTTCGGCCCATTTGGTGAAATAATCCCTAGTGACAATAATATAGCCATGTCCCCCAGCTGAACAAGGGTTATATGTCATACAATTGATGCCCCATTTGGCAAAAGGACCAACGGTAATGATGGAGTGTAGGTGAGCCCGTGGGGGGGGGGGGGGGGGGGCCGCATCCTGCATTGGTAAATTTGGCATTTGTGACACTTGTGGACAGCAATAATGTATTCTTTGAAGATATATGGCCAAAAATAACCAGTGCAAAGGACCACCACCTACCACGGAGTGGCAATCATTGAGAGCTCTTTCAACTTCCTCAATCATGAGGCGTCGATGAAGAACATAATCGACACTGACACGGTATAAAGTATCACCAATAATACAGTAAGGTTGGGAATGATGTTGAATCCTTCGACGATCATCCTTGGTAAACATAGACCAGAACATGGAGATTTAGAGATACATGATGATATCACTGTACCATGGATCAAGGGTGCTAATTAGGAAAAGGGTCTCATCTGGAAGCTGTTCATCTACACCAACAGGGAGTGTGATGCAGGAGCATGATACTTGGAGGGGAAAACTTCAATCATATTCCAAAAGTCCAAAAAAATCTACAGGCAAAGGAGTGGGGTCCTTTAGCTAGCAGTTTCCATGTTTTTCTAGTTTAAGATAAGGATAGAATTAAGAATAAAATCATTTTGTAATAATCACTTATGGATAAGCGATAATAAATTTTTATGCATGATTGCTTTAAGTCACTCTATGTAAAAGGCATGCCTTTGTATGGATAAGGACCGAGGCTTATCTATTATTTATAAAATGAAATAATGAGATGCTCTGAGTTAGAGAGTGCCCAAAAGTATTATCATTTGAGAAAACCTCTCTCTATGTATCTACATTGGTGGTCCTCTGTTAATTGATAATTGTATGTGTGTATCAGTTCAATTGCTTTCTTCTGAGTTTTAATATCGATGAATTAGCCTTATTTTCCCATTAATGTTTAGGTTGAAGCCTTTAAAATCATTTTCCCTTCATATCAGCAAGCACATGCTTTTTAAATCATTATATAGAGTTTCGTGGCCAAAACTATGATTTACACAGAAAATAATGAAATTACTTAGTCTGAACAAAGTTTCAGATTTGAAATTTTATTGATTCTAGTTCATACCCATATCAGGTCTGAACCTTATCACATCAGGCAATTGCAAGTGGAGTGGGGAGGTCTTTTGGAGCCACCGAAGTCTGAAACCCTAACATTCCAGACCTGAAATAATATAGAGCAAGGCAGATAAGTTATCGGGTCTGCAAGTGTATCACATCGCAAGTTCGAAGTGGAGGAGTTCAGCCCTTGGAATAGTGGGATTGCCGATTGTAATCTCTGATAGTATATATATTATCACACCAGAGGAAGGGAGATGGAATGGACATTTAAAGCGTCGATAGTGTAATTCTTCAAAATTAACACGAAGACTGTTTGAAAGTCACAACAGTGGTTAAAAGCACCGATAGTGCATTTCTGTTCTTTTGTAACAAAGGCCTGTGACTGTGTATTTTGTGTTTTAAACACATTATCACTTGTTTTAAAGCAACAATAGTCTGTCTTTATAATTCCTATGGAATTATAGGCCAAAAAAGGGAAAACAGGCCCATTACCTTAAAGCACCGATATGAAGATTGGAGTGTACAAGAGGAAAACTCATGAAGCTACCTATAGATAACTAATACACCTCTTGAACCAAAAAGAGGAATTCAGCCTAAAATTGAAGAAATTATATCAAGCTTCGACCATTTTTCCATATCGCCTGTACCCAGGGAACCTTAGAGGTATCAGAGCAATCTGTTGACATTGAATTGAATCTCAGAAGCAGGAGAAGGAAAGTTACTATGGCTTTCAGAGTTGGAAGAGGATGAGGACGTGGTGGAAGAGGATGGCCTATTGCAAATGTTGAAGTAATGGAAGTTGTGCAATAGATGTAAGCTAGATTGGATGCATTAACAACAAGCAGAAATATAGATGATGGAGATGTTAATGAACCTGAGGTTGAAGTTGCAGAGGAGGAAGCTCTAGCAGCTACCCTTGAGATGAGATTCTTCCAATCAGTGTCGAAATCCATAGCTAGGCCAAAGGTCGAGGTTCCAATATATGAAGGAGGACTGAATCCTAAAGAATTGATAGAGTGGATTAATGGCATGGATAAATTCTTTGATTATGAAGAAACAAAAGATGAGAAGAAAGTCAAGTTTGTTGTCACCAAGTTAAAAGGCCATGTAGCACTTTGGTGGTATGGTGTTGTTGATGCCCCGAAAATCATTGTATCAACATTGGGGGATAACCACCCGGTCCGGACCTTAATACAGCTCCTTTTCCATTTGGGATGGTGGCTCCGACTGGATATAATGGGACCCGTTTCCCAATAATGAATAAAAGGGGTGGATGAGTGATAGGTTGTCTGATCTAATGATAGGCGAATAACTTAGTTTATCAACAAAAATAAGAGAACTAATACTAATCTCGGGAACAATTATTCTTTGGAAATGCAGCGTTTGATGATCTTTTCCTATTGACAGGCATATAGATGACTCTATCAAATAAACATAGATATTTATTCATTCAAAGATTACTTCATCTAAATAGTTAAACAAAGTGATTAACACAAGATTGCTGCACTTATCATTTATATCA